>PVKZ01003681.1:0-119032 GCA_004027375.1 Macroglossus sobrinus | reverse complement strand
TTTTTATGTATATATTGTTTACTTTCTAGTAACACTCTGCTATTTTAGTGTGATTTTAAATTAGTTACTTATCTTCTATGGGCCTTAGTTTCTCCATTTTAAAAGGAAGATAATAATACCAACTACTTCTCAGTGTAGAATCATTACTAAATGAGCTATTAAATGGTTTAATGCTTGCAGAACACTTAGACTAGAGTCTATCATATGATGTTCTCAATGTATATTAACTGGTATAATTTCCTATTTAATATTATTTGTCATTTAATATTAGCATATTTCCTAAAGTTTAAAAATTAAGAGGCCTATACATTTTTTTAAAATTAATAACCAGAACACAACGAAGCAATGTGTACAGAATGTTGAAAGAAAAGTTTGTGATGTAAGATGTCTATACTTCTTAAGTTGTCATTAATATGTGTAAGCAACTGGAAGATTAAATAAGAACCACCATACGAATCTCTTCAGCCATTGTCATCCAATTCAGCTTCTATTGGCCTTCTACTATCTCCAGCCAATTACCCACTTACTCATGGATTTTCTGGGTTTTCCTGTTGCTAGACCAATCCATTTTTCACTTCTAGATTTAGAAGAAAGTCCATAAAACATGTTGTGGGATCTGGTATCTGGGGCAGCCAAAAGAGCTGAATAACAAATCTGGAATCATGCAGTATACGTATGTGAGTAGTGTGTAATGGGAGAAGTTAAGTTCCTCTGGGAGAAAATTTTGACCAATGATAAATATATGGCTACAGAGTGTTGGACACATCAATTCTTTCTCTTTTTTTTCTTCTATGGATTGCTTAGAGGCTTTTCCATGTGTCTGACTGGAGATTTCCAAGATGAAAAAGAGACTTTTGCTAAAAAGATTTCTGTGTCTCTTCAGATTTGTCATTAGTAGATACCAGAACACCAGTATTTCTTCTTGCATTGATTTCTATTTTTTCTTTACATTAAACTTGGTACTCTCTGGTTTTGCACTTTTTACATTAAATATCAGCATTCGATTTTTGTCTCAAGCTCAGCTAGGAAACATGGATTAAGTCATTAATAGTTTCAACTATAACACACATACACACACACCAGAAAATACTATTCCTGTGTGCAGCTTTTAGGATATAAGAAAGAAAAAAAAAAAAAAGACTTCCTAGCAGATAAAGAACTGAAGCAAAGTGTAGAATTTATGAAATGTAAAATGTAGCATTTTTTTAACTGCTGTGGCAAACTGACATAAAAAGAGATTTTTAGCTAAAGAATAAAAATATATACAGTACATATACATTTCTGATATGATATACAGGCACACAAATTTACATATACATATATACACTCATAGTTATAATTATAGTTAAATATATGAACTAAAGGAATGAAAACTGGAAAATTCAGCAAACATGGTAAGAGAAGTAAAGATGAACTAACCTAATCAAGTAGGGGACACTTGCATGGCATATAAGAAAACAGAAAAATATGATCTGTATGTAAGAGAAGAGATGATAAAACAAATGGGGAAATGACTAAGACTGAAAATGACAAACAAGGATTTTAAGGCCAATATTATAACTATGTTCAAATATGAATAAAAATAGAAAAATCTCAGAAGATGAATAGAAAATAGAAAATATGAACCAAATAGAAATTTTAGAACTGGGAAAAATAAAAAATTTAAAATGAAAAATTCATCAGATGAATTTCAATGCAGAATGGAGATGAGAGAGAAGACATTGAACTTGAAAAGAGATCAATAGAAATGACCCATTCTGTAAAAAGAATAGGCTATAGCCCCACTAATACATACAAATTGAGGGATTAACTCAAATAAGGAATCAGATGATGGAAAGTATGAAACACTGGAACTGCCCAATTTTAGTTTACAAAATTATCTACAAGTTCACTTACTTCATACTCATATTTGTATTTCAAAAAAAATTTTTAAATAGGATTCTCTGGTGTCAAGTAAATTGAGCTGCCCAATGTTAAGGTGGTCAGTTAAGACACTGAACCAAACTGAGGTAACATTTGAGCTTCTATTCACTTACTGTGATAATACAAGCAAGAGTCCAAATAGAAGAGGCATTAGATTTCTCAATACTCCATTTAAACCCATGAAATGAAAGCAGACAAGGGTCAGCTGTATCAGCACAGATAGAGTGTGAGGGAATTGTCTCACTGTTAAGAAAACCCCACACATAATGTTCTTGACATTTTATGAACTCAGGGGCCATAAAAGAAGAGGGGAAAGGTCTAGAAATAGAAAAGCATGGAGTACTGACTCAGAGTAGAGAAAAGCATCTTCAAGTCCTACTGATAAGGAGGTCTAAGCAAAGGCACATAAACAGCTGACTCCCTCATCCCCATAAGGAGACTACCAAATGGAAACATCTGGATTAGGAATGCAAATGTGCATAAAGCCTGGTCTAGTGGGAGAGGGGTGGCGAGTCCTTGACTGTAATTCCCTTGTATTGACTGTGAACCAAGTCAAATGTAGAAAGAGCAACTTTCCCCCATGTGGCCTGACAGCAAAGCCTTTGTAATTACCAGTGGTCTGAGAAAACACACATCAAATTTTACCATGGAACTGGAATTTTCACTTGGTATAGCTGAAAATATGTTCACTCACACACTGACCAAAGAAGGCACTTCAAATTCTCTTCAGTTCTAACTGCCAGATACAAACCCAGAGTCCCTGTGTGATGTTCATTTTATCTCTAATTTTGGTATGTTTTTGCACTCTAAGATTTAGTTTGTAAAATTAGCCACAAACAATATGTTCTGTATATACTTGAAAGAAGTAAAAAAAAAAGTAATTAAGTAAAGATTTAAAAGTATATATAAATATTTAGATGACACAACAAGAAAAGTAATGTAAATATAAGACTTCTTTCTACAAATGATTATAAGACTATTGGTGGTTTTTATCACTTTCCTCTTCTAATCATTATTTCTATGTCCTCAAATGATAGAGTTTTAGCTTAGAGATTAAATAAAATGTCATTCCTAAGAATTCTTGGAAGAACTTTTGATATATCATTGCCATGATCTTTTATTAAATTTACCATTTGTTATAGCAGTAGAAGATGGCACTAAATAATTCCTTTTTTATCATACCTATTTCTCTTCTTTCCTCCTTTATAGTCACTCTTCATTATATGTTTCCCATTCTGAAGGGTAAATTCTTGGTCATTCATGATATTGTCTCCCATATTGCATCTTGAGTGAAACACCTTAACTATACTGTCTGGTACTAGTCCTCTAATTATATTCCTTGCAGGCCCTTGGCCATCTGGCCAGACCTTAGCATCTATTGACACATTGAAGTAGAGGCTTAACTTTAACCATCTTTTCTTCTAAGAGAAATAAAGGATGAGAAATACCACTTGAAGTTCTGTCTTTTGAAATAATTTTTGAGTGGATTATATAATCTTCCAGGGCAAACTCTTTGTAGATATTTAAAGTCAGAGTAGATAATTTTATTAAATTTTTTAAATCTTATTTTCTGCCAGTGAGTTATCTGTGAGACTCATATATTTTTTTTTCTTAGTTATATGATTTTGGAGAATTTTCCATTCAGCTAGAGATATATGTTGTGGTAGAGATCTTAGATATTAATAAAGTTAGAGAGGGCATACTAAGAAAGAGAGCAATTTGTTTATTAAATTTGTGTGGTCTCAAACTAATTCAGGACTGGACTCATATATTTCACTTTATTTTCATTATAGATTACTGCTGTCTATACTCATTATTGGGCTGGATCGATATCATCAGGTACATTATGGACAGCTTACTTTGTCACTGTATGGTCACTTAGAGACCCTGGTTCAGAAATCTGCCCCTGCAAGGACCCAATATGTAGCCAAGAATCTTTTTCAATAGAAAAAGTTGATTAAGAGGCATCATTTTGCTATAAGAGCCAAGTGATCTCTGTTGTGATTTCTATTGTCTCACACAGTACAAAACCTACTACAGATTCTTGGAACATCATTGTATTCATTCAAGCATAAAGACTAAAAGGTAGAGCTGTATTTATTGCAGCCTGAACCACATGGATCTTTTTCTTTTTCCAAGCCCTTTTATAAACTGGAAGCAAATCAGATGAAGAAAAGAAAAAATATAACATAGAAAAAAATTGTTAAGCCCAAAGGGTACATTTATTTCTACTTTAGTGCTGGTGGGAGTGCAAAGTGCAGTTGATATGTTTCAGACCACTGGACCTCCAGAAACTTCACTGTGGTAACCCTCATTATTCATATGATTCAACTAGAACCTTTGATATGCAAGTGTCTCACCAAAACTTCCAGCAAAACTTCCAACTTTCTTTTCTCTCAGTCATATTAAGATGTCACTAAAGAACTGAGTAACATTCACATTTTCTCTGAAGTAAATTGTGGTCCAAGACTATAGATACAGATCAAGATTTGATTTAGCCCTCGTACAATATGATGTTTACTTCACTTTTCTAAGCAAAAGTGAAATAAAGGCTTCTTTTACACAAGACAAAGAAGAGAGAATTCATAACCAGCAAACTTGAACTACAAATAATAAAAGAGAAAGTTGATTAAAAAGAAACACACCTCAGAGAAACTTGTAGTCACACAAACAAAAAATTAACTCTAGAAATAATTAAAATGAGAATAAATGTAATTTAAAATAATTTTTCAAATTATTTTAACCACCTTAAAATTTAATTGACTATCTAAAGAAAAATAGTAATAATTTATTGTGAGTTTGTATAATATATACTAATAAATCTCATTACAGTAATGTTATTTGATTCAGATAAAAGATGGAAGAAAGCAATAAAGTGTAGCATAATTATTGCATGTATTTTAATATAAAGCTATGTTCTCTTCTTGTTCATATTATTTTGGAATTTTTTCCAAAATATATACAAATTATAGTATCTTTACACATTAACAAATCCCTAAAATTGTTTTGCTGTATATGTCTTTCTGGATTGACTTTGTTAGGATCATGTAGGAGTATGCTGACATCTGGTTTATCACTATAAGAAGCATTGCAAAGTAACTCCTTCAGGTGAGAGAGCCTTGTCTTTGTTAGGGAAGTGAGGTGAGGTTATTTTTGGCAGACAAAGAAGATGCAGTAAATAGATGTTGTGCTTTTGGTACTTGGAGCCTCCAACTCCTCTATATCTCTATTCTAGTTTTTAGACATCCACTCTTTCCTTAGAGGGTAATAAATTGCACATAAAAGGCTTAGTAAACCTGTGAATTAAATTAATACTGTAAATCTATAGAATACGAATTTACATTAATTCTTAATTACTTTTTTCCTTAGGCTCTATCTGGTAGTTTCTTTTAGCAAAGATTTAAGGAACTCTGGTTACTCACTCACACTGTATTCCAATTATTATTGCCCAATGGCTGTCTCCAAATTTAGTAACATGAGACAATAACTATTCCTTAGTTCTTAGTAATTTATAATTTGGGGAGGATTCAACAGGAATATTTATTAAATGCCTATTGTTGCTATAGCAAATTATCAAAAACTAGGTGGCTTAAAACAATGTAAATTTATTCTCTTACAGCTCATTTTCCCATAGCTAAAGACAATATGTCAGCTCAGCATGGCTGGTTTCTTCTGGAGGTTCTGTGGGGAGAATTTATCTCCTTGCCATTTTAAGCTTTTAGTGGCTGCCTGCATTTGTTAACTCATGACCCCTTCCACACATCACTCTAGCCTCTTTTTTCCATTATGACATCTCTTAATACTGTGTTGTTGACTCTTTTTGCCTCCCTCTTTAAGAATTCTTAGATTACATTTAGAGTCCACACAGATAATACAAGATAATATTTTCATCTCAAGATCATTGATTTAATCACATCTTTGAAGTCCATTTTGCCAAATAAGGTGTCATTCATAGATTACAGGGGTTAGGATGTGAATATCCTTGAAGGGCCATTATTCAGCCTCTCACTGTGGCTTGTCTCTGTTCTTCATGGTGCTGGCTGGAACTGTAACTAGGACTAGAATATCCAAAATAGCTTTACTCATGTTTCTGGAGACTCAGTTGGAGTTGCTAGTATACCTGGGAACTGGCTGGGCCTCTCTGTGTCAGTGAATTCTATTATTTTTTGAAGGTCTGACTTGAGCTTTTCTTATGGTGCTGAATCCCAAAAACTGTGAAAGAGGAAGCCACTAACCCTTCTCAACCTCAAATCCTGTAATACACAGTCCTGAGACCACACCAGGAAAGTGGCTTGAGCATACAAGGTGACAGAAATTGTTGGTATCCATCTTTGTAATCTACCATATTTTGAACAAAGAATTTAGGAATTTGATTTTAACTTTTTTAAAAGTTTAATTACAAAAAGTCATATTACCCCAGGGCCTTGAAATCATAATAACCTTTTTTCCGTCTTAGAGAACCTATAACTCATTAAACCAAAGTCTTTCCTCCAAATGGCTACTTGATTTTAGGTGACTACTGATGGAACTTTAAGTAGTTAAATAACTACTTTATGCTATGTGGTGTCAACTCCCCATTCTGGAATGCTAATGGAGTGTTCACTGTCTTCAGACTCATCTAGGTTACACACTAATTGTATATTTTCCCCATTCTCCTAAGAATTTGTTACTTGTCATTTATTCTGGCACTAATTTCAGTATTAGGTAAAGTCCTGGGTTATAAACAACAGAAATTGGCTCTGATTCACATAATCAGAAAAAGAATTCCTTAGAAGCATGTCTTGAAGAGTTGAAAGGAAGCCTGGAAACAAAGAAACTAAAGGTTTCTTGGAAGCTGAGAACATACACAACATCTCTTTCAGGATGTTGTTGGTGAGGTTGATACCCCTGGCATTGCAGCCACTGCATTCCCACGACTCTAGGTGAAGAACTCAGAATTCTGCTACCCTTTACTGTAAAAATTTCTTAGCTGTATCTATGTCTTTGTATCTCTCCCTTCAGATGTAGGAAATACTTGATTGGGAATGGGTTATATTCCAGGATGCTGGTTTTCAAGAGGCAGAAAGAGGTAATAACTCATATACTTCTACATATGTAGTGGGAGGTATGATATTGTTTTGTTCTAAGAATCATACTTTGTGTATTACCCCATAAACAGAATATTACAAAAGGACTAAATCTTAAAAATATTGTAAAATGAAATAAAAGATATCCAATAATAGGATATAAAAAGAAAGGCTTCAGGAGAAAAATGAGGGAAAATTGTCAAAGTAAAAAAAGTAGTTCAATAACTAAGAGAAATATTTTAAGATATTCCTAAGAATTAAGTTGATCAACATTTGGACAATAAAAATAGTAGTATCTAATATTTATCAAGTACTTACTATGCACAGTACATGAGTGTTTAATATACTTTTTATTTTAAATCATCATATCTTCCACGTGCTCATTATTATATATATATATAATTCTCAATTTTTAATGTAATTTTATTTTATTTTATCATTTTTAGTATTAAATTTATTGGAGTGACAGTGGTTAATATAATTAATAGATTTCAAGTATACAATTCAATAATACGTCATATGTACATTGCACTGTGTTCACCGCCCAAAGTTAAATTTTCTTCTCTCACCATGTATTTGATTTTCTTTACCCTTATTTAAAATCATTGTTACTCTTTTCCCTCTGGTAACCATTAAACTGTTGTTCTTGTCTACAAGTCTCTGTCTTATTCATTTGTTGCTTTTAATTTTATGTTCCACATATGAGTTAATTTATATGGTTCTTAACTTTTTCTGTCTGACTTATTTTGCTTAGCATGATAATCTCAGGATCCATTCATGTTGTCGCAAGTGGCAATATTTCATCTTTTCTTATGGCTGAATAATACCCCATTGTATATATATATCTCATCTTCTTTATCCAATCATCTATCACTCTGGCTGTTTCCATTGTTTGGCTGCTGTGAATAATGCTGCTATAAACATTGGGGTGTATATATCTTTATGAATAAATGTTTTCAAAATTTTGAGGGTAGATACCCAAAAGAGGGATTCATGAGGCATTTGGTAACTCTTTTTTTAATTTTCTGAGGAATCTTCATACTGTTTTCCACAGTGACTGTACCAATTTACATTCCCACTGGCAGTGCATAAGGGTTCCTTTTCCCCCCACAACCACTCCAACACGTGGTATTACTTTTCCTGTTAATAATAGTTATTCTAACAGGTGTTAGGTGGTATCTCATTATGGTTTTAAATTGCATGTCCCTAATAGCTAGTGAAGTTGAGCATCTTTTCATATATTTGTTGGCCATTTGTATGTCCTCTAGGGAGAAGTGTCTGTTTAGGACCTCTGTCCATTTTTTAATTGGATTATTATTTTTTTTATTGTTGAGCCATATGATTGTATTTTAGATATTATCCTCTTATTGAAGAAGTTGTTTGCAAATATCTTCTCCCTTTCAGATGGTTTTCTCTTCGTCTTGTTGATAGTTTCTTTTGCTGTACTGAAACTTTTTAGTTTGATATACGCCCATTCATTTATTTTTTATTTTACTTCCCTTGCCATAGAAGTTGAATTCATATGATTCTTTCTACATCCAAGGTCCGTGAGTTTAGTACCTATGTTTCCTCCATGTAATTTATTGTTTTAGGTCTTATATTTAGGTATTTGATCTATTTTGAGTAAATTCTGGTATATTAGGACAGAGCGTAGTTTAGTCTAGTTTCATTCTTTTGCATGTGGCTTTCTAGTTTTCCCAGCATCATTTATTGAAGAAGCTTTCCTTTCCTCATTGTATACTTTTGGTTCCTTTGTTAAAAATTATTTGCCATATATATAAAAGTTTATTTCTGGTTTCTCAATTTTCTTCCACTGGTCAATGTGTTTGTTATTCTGCCAATATCACACAGTTTTCATTATTGTTTCTTTGTAGTATAATTTGAAGTCAGGTAGTGTGATACCACCAGCCTTACTCATTTTTTTTTTTTTCTGCAGGATTTCTTTGACTATTCAGGGCCTTTTGTGATTCCTTACATATCTATATTTTTTTTGTTCTATTTCTTTAAAAAATGACATTAAGATTTTACTGAGAAATGCATTAATCTGTATATTTCTTTGGATAATAAGGCCATTTTAACTATGTAGATTCTACAAATTCATAAACATGAATATTTATTCATTTCTTTATGTCTTCTTCAATTTCTTTAAATAATGCTATAGTTTTCAATGTATAGGTCCTTCAGATACTTCATTGTTATGTTGATTTTGTATTCTGAAAATTTATTGTGTTTATTGTTTTTAATAGTTTTTTTAGTAGAGTCTTTAAGGTTTTCTATGAAGTGAATCACATCATCTGTAAAAAGAGACAATTTGACTTTTTCATTCCCTGTTTGGATACTTTATTTATTTATTTATTCCTGATTGCTCTAGCTAGTAATTCCAACACTGTATTGAATAGAAATGGTGCTAGCAGACAACATTGTCTTCTTTCTAATTTTAGAGAAAAGGTTTTCAGTTTTTCACCATTAAATATGATATTAGCTATATATCACCTTTATTATGTTAAGGTACTTTCTTTCTATACTCATATTATGAAGTATTTTACTCCTAAATAATTGCTGTATCTTGTCAAATGCTTTTTCTTCATCTATTGATAAAATTATATAATTTTTATTCTTTATTTTATTTATATGGTGTATCACATTAATTGATTTGTGTATGTTGAATCATCCTTGAGCTCCTGAAATGAATTCCACTTGACTATGATGAATAACCTTTTAAACATATCTTTGTATTTGATTTGCTAATATTTTGTTTAGAATTTTGGGGTTTGTATTCATCAGAGACATTGGTCGATAGTTTTCTTTTATTGTGGTATCTTTATCAGGTTTTGATATCAGGATAGTTTTGCCTCATAAAATGGTTTAGGAAGTACTGCCTCTTCTTTAGTTTTTTTGGAAGAGTTTGAAAAGAACGGGTATTAAATCTTTTTTGAATGTTTGATAGAAATCACTAGTGAGGGCAACTGGGTCTGGATTTTTACTTTTGTGGATGTTTTTGATGATTGTTTCAATTTCCTTACTGTTGATGGGTCTATTTAGATTTTCTAGTTCTTCATGATTCAGTCTAGGAAGGCTATGTGTTTCTAAGAACTTGGTAATTTCTTCTAGGTTATTAAATTTGGTGGCATATAATCTTTTATATTTTTGTATGATCCTTTGTATTTTGGTGGTATCTGTCATAACTTCTCTTTCGTTTCTGATTTTGTTTATTTGTGTTTTTTCTCATTTTTCTTTAGTGAATCTAGCCAGGATTTTGTCAATTTTATTAATCTTTTTAAAGAACAAGCTCTTTGTTGCATTAATTTCTTTCTATTATCCTTTTGTTCTCTATTTCATCTAATTCTGTTCTAATTTTTATTATTTTCTTCCTTCTGCTGACTTTGGGCTTCATTGTTTTTCTTTTCTTTTTTTTTTTTTAGTTTTTACTTATTTATTTATTTACTTTATGCCTATAGCACCTCGTCTTCCTAGGTGGTCTCCCATCCTGACCTTGCTTAGCTTCCGAGATAACTTTGGACTTCATATTTTCTTTTCTAGTTCTTTAAAGATGTAATATTAGTTTGTTTATTTGGTATCCTTCTTGTTTCTTGACATAAGCCCATAATGATAGGAACTTTCTTTTTATTACTGCTTTTGCTATTTTTCCAAAGGTTTGATATATTTTATGTTTATTCTGATTTGTTTCTATGTATTCCTTGATCTCTTCTTTTATTTCTTATTTGAGCTAGTCATTCTTCAGTAGTGTGTTGTTTAATCTCCACATATTTGTGTTTTTTTCTGCCTCTCTTTGTAGTTGATCTCCAGTTTCAAAGCACTTAGTTCAGAGAATATGGTTGGTATGATCTTCTTAAATTTGTTGAGGGTAGTTTTGTATCCCAACACATAATCTATCCTTAAGAATGTTTTATGTGAACTAGAGAAGAATGTATGATTTGATGTTTTGGGATGAGAGGCTCTGTAAATGTCAATGATGTCCATTTTGTCTAATGTATCATTTAAGAATGATGTTTCCATATTGATTTTCTGTTTGGATGATATATCCATGCTTACAGTGGGGTATATGTGGGGTATATATATGTTTCCTACTATAATTGTGTTCATTTCTCCCTTTAGTTCTGTTAATAGTTGCTTTATATATTTTGGTGCTTCCTGATTGGGAGCATATATATTGATAAATGTTATATCTTCTTGATGTATGGTCCCCTTTATTGTTATGAAGTGTCCATCATTGTCTCTTGTTACTTTTTTATCTTGAATCCTATTTCATCAGATATAAGTATGGCTACACACGCTTTTCTCTGGATGCCATTTGCTTGAACTGTTGACAAGATACAGTAATTATTTATGATTAAATACTTCATGATATGAGTATAGAAAGAAAGTACCTTAACATAATAAAGGTCACATATAACAAATCCTTAACAACCTGTCACTTTGAGTCAGTACTTATCCTTGCAGCTGAGATGTGTCTCTTGAAGGCAGCATATAGTTAGTTTGTTTTTTTTTTTTAATCCAATCTGCTACTCTATGCTTTTCTACTGGTGAGTTCAGTCCATTAAAATTTAGGGTGATTTTTCATATATGGGATTTTCCCATAGCCACTTTATCTTTTGTTTTCTGTTAGCTCAGTATCTCCATTGTTTCTTTGTCTTTGTGTTTGCGTCTGTTATTTTAGTTTGGTGGTGTTTTCTATTTTTTTCTTTGTTCCTCTTGTTTTATGCATCTCAGTTATGCATCTCAGTTCTGGGTATTTTGTATATGTGGTTATCACTAAATTTATGTAAAAGAAGTTTCAAGTATACAGTAGTCCTTTTTATTCTGCATGCATTTTATCGTCATTTCAATCTCCATTTGCATATTAAAAACCTTACTCCCCCTCCCTTTATGTTTTTGTTACCTTGGATTATACCTATTTGTGTTGTGAGTTCATTTCTGAATTGCAGTAGCTATTGTCTTCTTTTCTTTTATAAGTGTTTTTATCTCCTTTTACCATTATGTAGTATTTAAGTTTATAATACCCTGTTCTTAATAAGAATTGCAATTTCTTGTTTCTGCCTTTTTATTATTCATCTTACTCATTGTTTTGTATTTTGTTTTGTTTTGTTTTTGTGTTTCAGATAAAATGACCCCCTTAGGTATTTTCTGTAATTCAGGCTTTGTGGTAGAAAATTCCCTCAACTTCTGTACTTCTGAAAATGTCTTTATTTCTCCTTCATATCTAAAGGAGAGCTTTACTGTATATATTATTCTTGGCTGGTAATTTCTCACTTTCAATAGTTTGAATATTTGGTTCCACTCCCTTCTGGCTTGTAAAGTTTCTGCTAAAAAATCCAATTATATCTTAATGGATTTTCTTTTATAAGTTATCATCTTCTTTTCTCTGGCTGTCTTGAGAATTATTTCTTTGCTATTAATTTTTAACAATTTTAATGTAATTTGTCTTGGATAAGGCCTTTTTGGATTGAGATAATTAGGTGTTCTGTTTGTTTCTTGGATTTGAGACTCCAATTCTTTCCATGGGCTTGGAAAATTCTCATTAACTATTGTTTTGAATATACTCTCTGTTCCTTTATCTCTGTCTTCTCCTTCTAATATATCCATTATTCTTATGTTGCTTTTTCTGATATTTCTTGTACAGTTCTTTTTTTCTTTTACTCTCAAGTCTCACTCTTCTTTCTTCTATGTCATTTCCAGATTTCTGTCTTTGATATCACTAATTCTTTTCTCCACCTGTTCAATTCTATTTCTTAAGCTTTCTATTGTATTTTTCATCTCTTTTAATGAGTTTTTTTATCTTTAAAAGTTTGATTTGGTTCATTTTTAGAGCTTCAATCTCTTTGGTATTTCTGTTGTTCACTGAATTTGTTTCTGAGTTAATTGAACTGTCCATCAGAATTTTTTTGCAACTTGTCAAGTTTTTTCAGAAGTGCAATCTTGAATTCTCTGTCATTGGAATTGTATATTTCTATATCTTTAAGTTTATTTTCTGGAGATTTTAAAATTTTCTTTCTAAGCTGCCTTGTCACCTTGGTTGTTCATGTACTATTGATGAATTATTTCTTCACTTAGGCATTTTTAGGAATGTTCTCTACTTAAAAAAAATAATTATTACTATTTAGAGTGATCTCTCTTTAACAGGTTGATAAGCAGAAATTTTTCTTTTGTTTTCCTCCAGCACTGTCCAGGCATCCCAGATCTCTGCTTTGTGGTCAAAAAATACTCTTTATTCCCTTGAAAGGTGTGTGTCTCCTCTGTGACCAGGTCTCCTTGGTCCTAGGATTCCACACCCATGGAAGAATATGATCATTGATGGGTACTGTCCCAGCAGCCAAATGCAGTGTTGTGCTGCCACCTCACAAATCAGCCTGGCTGGGTGGGGATTGAATGAGTTGAGAGAGGCCACTAGTATGCCTGTAGCTGTTTTTCTTCCAATAATGCTGGTTGCCAAGCTTCAGCTGTCTGGCCTCTAAATCTCTACCCCAATACTGGGATCAGCTGCGTGTGTCTCCTCAGTTCCTGGGGGAATCTCTGCTTAATTTTTTCCCTGCCAGCTCTGGGAGTGTATGTGCAGGTGAGCATTGGAAGGGTGGAGAGGTGGCCAGGCTCTGTGATGCAGCTTTATGCCTGGCAATAATGATTGCTAAACACAGCTGTCAACCCTCTGTATTTTGTCCTTTTCCTGTTTTCTGCCCCAATTGTTAGACTCTATCACGTGGCATATGCTGATCACTCAGGCAGGAATGCTTGGGGCCATGAAGAGTGTAACTTTCACCTATTTAACCCCATCTCTTTAGGTACTGAAGGGAGCACTGGGCTCTCTTCAGAACAGAATTTTGTTCCTCTCTCCTCCTCTTGTGCTCCTTGATTCACCCATCATCAGTTGCTCTGATGCACAGATCTCTTAGGCATGTTTCTGTGCTAGGCTGTGTATTTTCCACTGAACTGCTGCTGCTCAATTTGTTGCAATACTAAGGGTAGAGATTAAGGCAACCCCTCATGCCACCATGCTTCTTCTGTCACTCTGCTTCTATTAATCTCATTTTAAAGATGAGACTGAGGCACATAAAGATCAAGTTGCTTATTCTCACACAGCTAAATGGGATGGAATTAGGATTCAAATTCAAGGAGGGTATCTCCGAGGTTCCTCTTACTTGATTGCTCACTTTATATGGCCTCAGTTTAATAAAAATTAAAGGGAAGCAAGTGTTAAAAAAATTGACCATTTTTCTGTAAGATATTGGAGATCTAAAGTCAACTATTTTAACTTGTTATAATTATCACCACCCTCCTCTCTTACACTCATCCTCATCCTCTGTAATTTTATTGCACACACACACACACACACACACACACACACACACACACACACACTTACACATACACACACACGCCAAGCATAAACACTTTACTCAAGGGTTTCTCTGTGTGGTTTGTAAAATTTATTTCTTCTTGGTGGAATTCTGTTCTTTTTTTTTTATTACCCCAACTACCAATGACTCTTTTATAAAAATTTAAAACATGAATCAAAATACATAGTGAGAAAAAGCATTCTTTATGATATTTCAAAGACAGCAAATATTATAAGCCTTTTCTATTTATTTAATTCTAAGCTGCCAGTTCACTATAGATAACTGTAGAGTTCTAAAGATATGTTTCTTGAGAAATATTACTGATATATCTATTTCTCTAAATTAAAGCAGAAAGATTATTTATTAAACGCAAGTCATAATCAAACAGATGTCACATCTGATGCATTATTATTGTAAACATTTTAAACTTACAAAGACTATTGACAGAAAGACTGATATTAGAAAAATTGACAGATTTATTTTCTTCTAATTTCTTTTGTATATTCCTTTAGTTTTGTTCCTAAAAAATATCTGTTCTTTTATGAGTTTGGGGAATATGTTGAAAGTAGAGTTCTGTTAATATCTAAATGCTTTTAAAATATAAATCTTTATAATAGTCCATTACAGTTCTTTAAATAAATACAGTTTGCTTATGAAAAAGCAGAGTAAATTATATGGAGCTCTGAACATGGAAAATAGTCATCACAGTTCTTTAAGATAAAATTATAAGAGCAATATATGAAATGTTTACTTCAAGAACTTTAATAAATTTGTCCAAAGCTGCATGAGTATTCAGATTTTCTAAAATGTATTAAACTACATTTGCATATGGATATAATTTAAACATATATTTAATTTAATTTTTTTATCCTTAGTGAATTACAAAATAACAGGAAATGGTAAAAGCTGTTTTACCTTTCTTTAAGGTGAATTTAATTATTGGCATGCACTTCATTGACTTGATTTGTTTATAGTACATAATTCTGTAGGATGTGTACGTATGTTTTCAAATTTAGATACATATTTATTGATGCTAATACATCCAACTTTAAAAGGTATTTTAAAAATAGAAAAATCTAATTTACAAACTACTGATTTAATAATCATGATATCGTTAATTTAGATTTGGAATAGACTTTGTAGTCTATTTATTTCAGTACCTACTAAGTCATTGAATCATTGAAAAATTCAAAAGTTTACATTTTAACTCATACTTTGATGAGCTTTTGATGACAATAGTGTCTTAAGCTTTGTTTTGTTTTTCAGACTAATCAATCTTAGTTTCTTCAACTATTATATGATATTTTATAATTAATTAATAGTACAGGTATAAAGTCACATATTTTTTAGCATCTAGAGGTTACTTGCATTCCTTAGCTAGTGTCTCCCTTCTTGCATCTTTCCAACCTGTTCATCATCACATCCCCTTCTGTTCACTCTAATTATCTTGCCTTCCTCTTAAAATGACCCTTGTGATTACATGGGATCCACCCAGATAATCCAGAATAAACTCCCATCTTGAAATTCTTTAACATATTCTCATTTTCAAAATCTTTTTACCATGTAAGGTAATACATCCACAGGTTCAGGAGTATAGACATCTTTGCAGGAGTTGGGATGACATTGATCGGCTTACCATACATGCCTTAATACAAACCTGCAATAGTCAGGAAGCTAAAGATACAGTATATAACAAACATCTGAATATGTCCAATGGTCTTACATTCTAGAGGATAAATAGCATTAGGTGAAAATCACAACATAATGACTGCATTTTGAACTCTGAAGTATTGTTTGGTGAAGAAAACCTCTAAGATAGCCCACAAAGTTCCCCACATTCTAATATTTATGCCTTTGTGTAAACCCTTCCAATTAAGTGTGAGCCAGAATTAAAGACTCACTTTCTAAGAACAGTATATGGCAACAGTGATAAAATGTCATTTTCTAGATTATGTTACAAACAGACTGTGGCTTCCATCTAGCTACCCAGATTTACTTACCCACTAACTTCTTAGAGGGAATCCAGCCAACATGTTGTGTACTTCTTCATGGAGAGGACTATGTGGCAAAAAACTGAGAGAAGCCTTTGGCCAACAGTGAATTAGAAATAAAGGGCCTTAATCCAACAACATAGAAGGCCCTAAATCTTGTCAACAGTCACATAGTGAGTTTATAAGGATCCTTCCCAGTTTTAGCTTTGTAAGGAACCCTGAACCAGAGGTACCCAGCTAAGCCATACCTAGATCCTTAAGTCATGTAAACTGTGAGTTAATAAAAATTTGGTGTTTTAAGTCACTGAATTTTAGGGCCATTTGTTATGTAGCAATAGATACCTAAAGTAGTTTTGATTTAAACTTGAATTTGGTACCATTAATAAAGGTGAGTACTATCTAAATTACAGAGGGTTTATACCATAGTAGATGTCTGTTAAATAATAATTATCCAGTTACTTTAATGTATTTTTAAAACATTAATTAAATCAATTAAAAACAATAATCAGCAATAAAAACAATGAAGTGAAGAAAATAGTTACCTAAGATAACAAATATCTGAGAAACATGAATTAAATGTAAAAATTGAGGAATGTCTCTCTGTGGATATTCTTTTTAAGGATCCAAAGAAAAAGAAGAAACAATCACAGCAAAGAACAGAAAGATTATTCCAACAGAATAAATTATCACGTTTAAATGTCTAGAATTGGAAATGAGCATTCTCTTTAGATATTAAAGCATAGTCAATACCAAACAAAATTAAACTAAAATGATTTCCATTTGTGTCTAGACATCAGTAAGTAGTAATGCATAGATAGTAAAATATGAAATTGAAGAAGGAAAATTAATCCAAATGCATGGCTTAAAATAGGATGATAGAAAAGAAATTTAAAATTCAGTGCAATGGGATTGTCCAAAGAAAATAATCAGTTATGAATCCCGATTTCAATTTGAGAATCTAGATTGATGTGATGGCTAATTTTATATATCAACTTGACTGGGCTTCTGAGTGCCCAGATATTTAGTTATGCATTATTCTGGGTGTGACTGTGAGGGTGCTACTGGATGTGATTAACATTTCAATCAGTAGATTGAGTAAAGCAGATCACCCTCCCAATATGGTTGGGCCTCATACAATTTATTCAAGGCTTTAATGGAACAAAAAGACTGAGGAAGGAAGAATTTACTGTCTCTGGGTAACTATTTTTGAGCTGGAACATTGACCTTTTGTCTAGAGACTTGGACTTGAACCAGAATTTACACTATCAGTGCTCCTGTTTTCAGGCCTTAAAATTTGGGCTGGAACTATACCATCAACTCTCCTGGATCTCCACATTGCTAATTGCTGTTCTTGGGACTTCTCAGTCACCATAATCACATGAGAAAATTTCTTGTGATCTCTTTATATATATTCAATTATTTCTGTTTCTCTGAAGAACTCTAACACAAGAAATGTTGTCCTATTTATCTAAAGATGATGAAAAAAAAAGTTCTAAAGCAGAGAGAAAATAAAGAGTCTAGCTTTGATCATAATATATTTGATTTGAAATAGCCAATTGCAGATGTCAAGGTGCAATTTTATTAACAGAGAGAGAGTTTTTAAAATATTTTTAAAATTTTAATTACAGTTGGCATACAATATTATATTAGTTTTATGTATAAAACATGATTTATGTAAAACATAAGATACATTTATATCTTATAAAATGATGACTCCAATAAATCTAGTACCCATCTGACACTATACATAGTTATTACAATATTATTAACTATATTCCTTATACTATACTTTACATCTCCATGGCTATTTTGTAACTACTAATTTAGTTCCCTTACTCTTTTTAACCCGCCTCCAATCATCCTTCTGTCTGGCAACTATCAAAATGTTCTATGTATCTCTGAGTTTCTTTCTGTTTTATTTGCTTATTTTGTTCTTTAGCTTACACATATTAAGTGAAATCATTATGCATTTGTTTTTCTCTATCTGACTTATTCCACTCAGCATAATACCCTCTAGATCCATCCATGTTGTTGCAGACAGCAGGAATTCATTTTTTATGGCTAATATTTTATTATATGTATGTACTGCTTCTTCTTTACCCATTAAGTCATTGATAAACACCCAGTTTGCCTCCATATAATAATGCTGCAAAGAACAAATGACTTGAAGTAGTCTTTGAAGTAGTCTCTTTGGTTCCTTTGGATAAATATCCAGAAGTTTAATTATTGAGTCCTACTTTGTCTCTTGCTAGGGCCTTTGTTTTAAAGTTTATTTTTTCTGGTATAGTATTGCTATCTCATCTTTTATTCCTTGTTTGTTTCCATATTCATATATCTTTTTTCATCTCTTTACTTTCAGTCTGTGTGTGTCTCTTGATCTGAAGTGAGTCTCTTTTAGGCAGCATATATATGGGTCTTATTTTCTTATTCATTCAGCTATCCTATGTCTTTTGATTGGGGCATTTAATCCATTTACATTTAAAGTAATTGATGATACATAAGTAGTTATTGACATGTTAATATTTATATTTTTAATTTTTCTCCTTTTTCTCTTCCTACTTCTTCTCCTCCCCCTCTTCTTCCTTTGCCTTCTCTTCTTTATTTTCTTCTTGTTCTTCTCCTTCTTTTCTTCTTCTTCCTTCTTTTCTTTTTCTTTTTTCTCCCCTAACATTTACTATAATACTGGTTAGAAGATGATGAACTCCTGTAGCTCTTACTTGTCTGGGAAACTCTTTACCTGTCCTTCTATTCTAAATGACAGCTTTGCTGGGCAGAGTAATCTTGATTATAGGTCTTTGCTATTCATCACTTTGAATATTGTCTGCCAATTCTTTATGGCCCGCAAAATTTCTGTTGAGAAATCAGCTGCCAGTCTTATGAGAGCTCCTTTGTAGGTAACTATTTGCTTTGCTCTTGCTGCTTTTAAGATTACCTCTTCACCTTTAGCCTTTGGCATTTTAATTATGATATGTCTTGGTGTGAGCCTCTTTGGGTTCATCTGTTTGGGACTCTGCATTTTCTGGGCTTGTATGTCTATTTCCTTCACCAGGTTAAGAAAGTTTTCAGTTATTATTTCTTCAAATGGGTTATCAATTCCTTGCCCTTTCTCATCTCCTTCTGATACTCCTATGATATGAATGCTGATATGCTTGATGTTGTCCCAGAAACCAGTTAAACTATTCTAATTCTTTTGGATTCTTTTTTCTTTTTGCTGTTTTCTTCTATCTTTTCTTTCAAATCCCTGATTCGATCCCCTGTTTCATCTAATTTACTGTTGATTCCCTATAATGTATTCTTTATTTCAGTTATTGTATTCTTTATTTCTGATTGGTTCTTTTTTATACTTTCCAGCTCCATTTTTGTGTTTCCTATTTCTTTGTTGAAGTTCTCACTAAGATCATTGAACATTCTTATAACTAGTGTTTTGAATTCTGCATCTAGTAGGTAGCTTGTGTCCAATTTGTTTAATTATTTCTCTAGAGCTTTGTTCTGATCTTGCATTTGGAATATGTTTCTTCATCTTCCCATTTTGGCTGCCTGCTGTGTTTGTTTCTATGTATTAGGTAGAGCTACATCTTCCAGTCTTAGTAGACTAAACTTAAGTAGTAGGTGTCCTGTGAGGTCCAGTACCACAGTCTCCCTGGTCAATTGAGCCGGTTGCTGTAGGCGTGTGCTTGTGCGGGTCGTGTGTAACTTCTTATTGTAGTTGAGCCTTGATTACTGTTGGTACATCAGTGGGAGGGACTGATCCTCAGGCTGATTGATTGTGAAGACTGGCTATGACTACAGTGGAGGAACTATTTTTCAGGGGCTAACTCTATGGAGCAGGATTCACTTTAGCTGGACTCTGGTGCCTACCCAGTGTGCTCTTTGTGTATGTCATTTGTGGAGGTAGTTAGGCATTGTTTGGTGTGCTCTGAAGCTGGCTACCAAGTGTGTTGGTTCTGGGTCCTTTGGGAAGACTCTCCTGCAGACCAAGTTCAGCTGTTGCCTATACCCTGACTAGGTGCTCTTGGTATCAGCTACAAAGTGACCTGTAGATGGTAGCCACTTGAGCTGAACTTGGAGGTACCTGAGAGAAGCTAAACTATTAACTGAGGCTGGCTGAAATTAGTGCCAGGCTTGGGGATGCTTAGTAAGATGCCAGATATTGCTTGGTAGGGGTTTGTGAACTTTTGAGAGATTTTAGTAAAGTCTACAGCATGAGCCAAGACATGTCATTTGAATGGAAAAGCCATTAGAAACAGCTTGATTGGGCCTGAAATTTGAGTTGGCAGGTGGAGTTCTAGGGAATCACCTGGGTGGATGAGCTGTACTAGCCAGCTTGATGAAGACTCAGATATGGAGGCCACCTGTAGCTACAGGCTGGGAGTAGGAGGAGAGCTCCACAAAGAAACAATGGCTTATGATAGCACTTCTGTTTGAGACAAAGCTGCCTCTCCAGCTCTCTCCCTATAGCCAGATCATTAATTTCCTCCCCATATGTTCTTGTCACCTTTTGAGTTGCTTCCCCAGCTCTGGAGCTCAGAGGGAGTCCATCAGCAAGTCAGTTTGCATGTGGGACCATTAAGAGGAGCACCTAGTACTCTAACTGCCCTCTATCTCCCTCAGCTACAATCTTGCTTTTTTTTTACAGTCAGAAGTTGTATGGCCTTCTCTTCCTGGGTTTGGAACCCTGGGCTGAGGATTCTGGTGTGGGGCTGGAACACCTCACTCCTTAGAAGAGATTGCTACAGGCAAGATATCTCTCCTGATATTTAACTGCCATACATAAATTTGGCAACTAGTCTGTTTCACATCTCTGCCCCTCCTACCAATCTCAAGGTGGCTTCTTCTGTGTTTTTTTAGTTGTAGGACTTTTGTTTAGCTAGACTTCAAATGATTCTCAATGTTGGTTGTTCTGTATAGTTTAGTTGTAATTTTGATGTGATCATGAGAGGAGGCAAGCATAGTGTTTATTTATTCTGCCATCTTGCCTATAAATTACCAAGTTATTTTATTGATTATTTTAAAAATATTCATCTTGGGCCAAAGATATGGCAGCTCACAAGAGGTCTGAGAAATGTAGATTAGAAAGTCAACAACATATAGATGGTTTATCAGTTAGACATACTATCCCTGTAAGTAACAAAGTGCCTGACAAATAATGACTTAAATAGTAAGAGTGTTTATTTTTCTCATATAACGAGAATTCTGACAGTAAAGGCTTACTATTATCAAGGTAAAGGTAAAAGCATTGGTTCAGGGACTCATCGATGTTAGAAACCTTTGTGTATATGTATGTGTGTTTAGTCTTCCTTTCATAGTTACAAGTTCACTGCAGAAGTTCCAACAATCATGTCATAATTGAATATGAGAAAACAGAAAGTAACAGTGGGTGGAGTCCATTTTAGCACATACTTACCTCTTATAAGAGGCACAAAATCATTCCCCAAAAGCTCTTTTTTTTTCTTTTCACTGGTAAAAAATCAACCATAGCTTCACCCCTAGACTAAAAACTAGGTCTACTTTCCCACAGATATAGAGATCATAATTTTATACACGAGAAAGAGAAAAGTTCTATTTGAAAAAAAAAGAGAGAGAGAGAGAGAGAGAGAGAAATGACTTCAGAATAGGCATCTAATGGAACTCCAAATTTATATGGAACAATTCAAAGCCAGGGGATAAATTAGTTTGATTGTAATAAAATTAAAATTACAGCAAAATTTTCCCCATTTACAACAATTGGTGTATAAATGAGTATGTGACTCATAAATAAAACATAGTAGTATTTATAAAAGCTTCTGTCAATGTTATATTTCCTGTTATATGAAAATATCAGAAAAAACATTTTTTTTTCTGGCTTTCCCCTTGCGTTCAGCTCAGGATGCTATTGTATAAGAATAGAATGCTTTGCGACATGGTAGCTATTTTGCAACCATGAGGTAAAGACCAAAACAATGTCAGTTACAAAATGGCTTCCTAAATTTATTGATTCACTTAGCTAATATTTTATTATTTAAATGAATGCAACTTGGGGACTTTGCAATATATAGCTTAAAAGGCCATGTAGCAAAAAGATATTACTTAAATCCATGGAAATATAAGACACAATATAAAGGGAGAAACTTCAGAGAGAAAGAAGTCTCATTATGAAGCTAGGTAGGACTTGATGAGAAAACTGCTAAGGAACAGAGAAGTGGTCAAAGGAAAACCAAAAGAGTAGTGTGTTCTGGAAACTGAGAGAATATTTCATGAAGACAGACATTGTGAACTATGTGGAATGCTACTGAAAGTTTTATCATTTTAAAACAGTAATTAAATAAATAAAATAAGTAAATAAAACAGTAATTTAAAAATAATTTTTGCAATATGGAAGCTGTTGGAAACCTTGAAAAGTGTTTTCTTTGATACTTGGAGAAAGATGCTAAAGAGAACATAGGGTTTGAGAAAGTGTAACTATAAGGTTTAGAAAAAATATGTCAGAGTGTTTGGTCATGAAGTAAAATTGATACAAGGAAATAAAGCATGTTTTATTGTTGCAGTTATTATCTAGTGGAATGTACTTAGAGAAATTGCTGGGTGATTATGTTATAAGCAATGGAGAAAGAGATATCGATAATGTTGGGAGAAAAAAAAAATCTATGAGAGTAGTATACCTGAGAAGAGATGATCTCTGAAGCACAAGAGATTAGCCTCTGGTTGAGTAATGGTTATTTTCTTTATTTTGATGATGAGAATAAGACATTTCTTAGTTGATTTGAGAGAGAGTGAGCAAATGGTCCATTATTCTCAGATAAGAATTAGTTTACTTTAGTCAGTCTACCAATTCCAATGTTAATCCCAATTAAGATCACCCTCACAAACACACCCAAAACTAATGTTCAACCGAATATCTGGAAAATTATGGCCCAGTCAACCTGACACATAAAATTAACAATTATGATAACTATAGAAGAGTATTAGAAGCCTGTGGAGAATGTGTGGTATCAGACTTTGTTTAGTTTTGCTAAAATATTAGAACAGTTTCTTGTGAACAAAATTTATACCAGAAATTTGTAATTTTATACTGTACAATTAATTCTTTAAAATCAAAGGCAATGTTTTTACCTTATTCTCATTGAATTACATTATCTGGTTTACACAAGAATACCTTTCTTCGAATAATCTTAATATTATTCCAAGAAGAGAGACCCGTGATTATAAAGGCCCAGTGACAAAGGCATGTTTGATGTACTAGTAGGTGTGCAGCCATCAAGGAGAAGAAGGGTAGAAGATGATGTTCAAGAGATAGCCAAGGATCAGTTCCCAGTTGGGCCTTACAGGTTATGAGAAGGGATTTGTATTTTTTCTATATTATGAGAAGCTATTGGAAGATCTCAAGGATGAAGTCATGTGATATATAATATAGGTTTAAAAAGAATTACAAGCTGAAGTGTGAATTACACAGAGGTCCAAATTGGAAAGGTGAGGACAAGTAAAGAAGTTATTGCAATAATCAAGGTAAGAGTTAATGGTGGCTTGGCTTTTGCTAAAAGCGTTGAAGTTGGTAAGAAGCTATAGGATGCAAGATTTGTTGATGAATTTATTTAAATGTGGGGTTAAAAGTTATTACAAAATTTATTTATTTTGTGGCTTAAGCAACAAGGTCAATGGTAGTGATATATTCTGAGATAAGTAGAGGATGGAAGGGCTATCAATAGTTTTGTTTAAGAATTTGCTTGAGATGCCTTTTAGTTAACCTAATGGAGTTATAAAAATGTATACTATACTAATAAATAGAAATTTTATTTAAAGATAAAAAGACACTATATTTAAAATATATTTATACTCAATTAACCAACGTAGTGTGCTACTAACTGGGTCATTTAATTTAAGAAGGTTGTACAGCTAATCTTTTTATAAATTAAAAGGGTCCTACAACAAATAAAAATGTACAAAAGAGGTCAGTTTTAACTAGTGAAACCAAGTGGGGATATTTTTTCAACCTGAGAACAAAAGCTGCTGTTTACTTCTCATAATGTAGAATTTTAATTCTGGATATTCATTCTCTCTCTCTCTCTCTCTCTCTCTCTCTCTCTCTCTCTCTCTCTCTCTCTCCCCCCTCTCTTTCTCTCTCTCTATCATCTATCTATTTATGCCATTTTATTTCATCCATTTCAAAAAAATGGCCTCTTTCCTCAGGCTCAAAGCATATTCCTCAACTTGTGTTTTATAAAAGTTTTCATGCTTTTATTCATTTACTTATAAAATAGGTCACCATTCATCAGTCTTTACCTTTTTGTATTTTTAAATTTTCTTTCTTTTTGTCTCTCTTAACTGCTTTTACAGTGCAATAAAATATTTGTATTTACAGACTTAAAAATAAAACTCCTTTGGGCAATATTTTCTCCATTCTTGCAGTGGAAAATTCTTGCTAAAGAAAAATGTTTGCTACATTTCTTTCAAAATGAGAGACTTCACATGCCAGTCAGTTCTTGTCCTTCTACCATTATGCTCTTGTCTCTATTATTTTCCTGAAATTGCTTTCTAAAAGGTTATTTATCGGCCTGCTAAATTCTAATAGTTTATTTGTGTCCTTCATATTACTTGAATCTATTTAACATTTAATACGTTTGATCATCATTTTTTCTCATTTCTTGGATTCCAAAATCCTAAATTATAGTTTAAAATTCTAGTTCTTTTTTTTTATTTTTCTAAATATTTCTGTTTATTTTTGCATTTTATCCTTGTGCTGCCTCTTAAAGGTTAATAATTGCCAAGATTTTATTTGCAGTTTTCCTGTGCTTATTAATTTCCCCTTTCCCTTTCTCCTTCTCTCCTTGTTTCTTTTTTTTTTATTTTTACAAAAAAATTATCATCCATCCCTATTAGGACAACTTCTACTGTTGAATATCATATTTAGTCTAAGGTAATATACCAAATACTCCTTTAGGGAGTATCATTCATCATTGCATCCCCAGAACACTACCTGATACATAATAGGTTTTCAATAAATGTTTTTTAAACCAATATTTATTATGAAAATGTGTCTTCTAAACTATAGACCAGTATTTACAACAATATACAGATATTTATAGTCTCAAAACACCTCATACACAATATGAACAAAAGAATACCATTATTTTTTCCCAAATATTTACCAATACTCACTCAGTCTTTCAAATTCTATTTCAGAGATATAATTTATATCACAACCCTGTCCTTAAACCCACAAGTAATCAATTACCAAATCTTATAAATGTACTTCTTTACACATATCTTATCTAATGCCTCCTTTATTCATGACTGCTGCTATAGATTATGTATTCATTTCCCCTCACCAAGACTGTGGGTACAACTGGTTTCTCTGTTAATAACACCTTCTTTTTCAATTCATACTTTACTTTTCAAAAAAAACTCTATATCTAAAATATAAACTTAACAATTTTCTCTCATGAATATAAATATTTACTGATATTCATTGCCAAGACAAAGTCCACAAACTGGTAATAGTAAATGGGACCATCTAAGATTTGTCACCTGTTAAGAACTAACTTTTTCAGCTTTTACAATCTTTTACTTTTCTTCTGCTCTTTTACAACCTATGCTTCAGCCAAACCAAACTGAATTAGATTTTTTAAATAAAAATCAGATTCTTTTATCAATATATTTTTTAACTCAAGGTATACACTCTATTTGTCATATTCTCCCCCTACTACCAATCTTGCTGATCTAGATAATTTTTTATTTTCAAGACACAGATCAAGTATCCTCTTCCCCAGGAAGAGTTTCTGAAGTCCTACTCCATAGGTAGAATTAAACACTTCTACCTTCCTTATGTCAATCTTATTTTATTGTATTATTTATACAGTTTCTTATTACCTGATCATTAACTGTAAACTCTTGGAGAGTGTTCTTACTTCATTAGCAGCTTTCATAGTGTCAAGCACAAAAATAGAGGCTTTATATAATCATGAGTTATAGAAATTTCCAAATGGAGCTTTGTTTTTAATATCCATCTTAGCTTTCTCAGTCTAGACAAATAATTCAAAGGGAAAAACTTCTGTGGACCACACAGTATATTACAGATAGAATTGTTTTCTCGGTTTAATCATAAATCATAAATAATAAATAAATCATAAATCATAAATTATTAATCAAGTTATATGTAAATTGAATATGACATTTATTTTCTAAAGTTTATTTTATATTCAATATCTTAGAATATGTCAGAGAGATTGCTCTCTACTGTGGTCAGAGTCTATGCCCTAACAATGGCTTTGTGATTTGTGATGGAGAAGAGATACTTTTTTGTTTTTTGAAGAAGGAAGAATTAGGACTACCTTGAGACTAGATGGCTATCCGGATAAAGGCAAAGTAGCCTGATTTTGTGCCTAAAAATATTGCAATAAGGGCAGCATCCAGGGTAATTGCTAAAGGGATAATAAAATCACGCACACACACACACACACACACACACACACACACACACACATCGCGCACACACACACCAAGTTCATAAGTCCATTGAAATTTGGGACAAACAGAAACTAAGAATCTAAATTAATATTCTATATCTGGAGAAACTTCAAGGAATGCTCATGAGAAGTCAAGTTAATCATGTTATCTTTCTAGTGAGCCAAAAGAAAATGTGATTATTTAAAAAGATTACTCTAAACAGATAATGAAAGCTTACCAATAAATTTTATTTTAAGTTAATTTCAGATAATTAAATAGAAAATATTAAAGGATTGTTTATTAGAACAACTTTTTCAGTTATTATCTAAAAGTTGCCTAGGGAGTTCTAAGGCTTGAAGGTCACAACTACTGATGTAGATTATTTTAAAACTGATGAACCGCCTCTTATAAATATAGTTGTATTTCTAACTTATGAAGTTAAGATAGAAAACAAAAGTAATTATCTCTTTTTTTCTTCTAATAATGTTCACTCCCAATAGTAGAGTATATTTTTAGAGTACTTTCAGAGAGATAAATAATTACTATCAAAATAATTTCTTAATTAAAAAACATCTTCACCTAGGTAAATAAGAAAATGATTACAAAAATATATGTTACTAAAACTTAAATACTATTGAAATTATTAGAAAACATAAAATAATTACCAATAGACCATTGGTATATTGGGAGAAGTTGTATCTTGTGGAAAAACTAATTTCCATTTCAAGTCAGAAAATAGTGTATTTTATGTTACATCTAATATATAATTTCTTATTCTTCAAAATATATTAACGCGATTCAAAAACCAAAGTAATTTTATAGAAAATCAAAATATTTATGGGCTCACTAGAAACAATATAAAATAGAAAAGGGTTTTTTTTTGTTTTAATTTTTTAGATCATATAATCTTTTAAATACAAATGTGTTGCAGGGGCATTTTCTTATTAGCATATTTGTGTTAGGCTTCTAATCTTAAATTTTTTAATTATTTATTTTTTATGTCAGAAGGGCTATTAATTTCCTGATGCTTGTTCTACTCTTGTTACTGCAATAGGACAAAAGAAAAAATTTTAAAGAACACGTGTTCTTTATCATGCTTTAGTACACTCCTCTCTGACAGCTGTTTTTAATCTCTCTCTCTCTCTTTCTCTCTTTCTTTCTTCCTATCCCCTCTCTCTCTCCCTCCTTCCAACCTCATTCTCTCAAATCTTGTTCTTCTTTCTTCTCAGAATTCAAGTATGCATTCTCCTCACCACTGATTCAGTCTAAGGATGAAACCAAGATATTGTTTCCTCAAATTTGTAAATTTGTAGAATCATTTCTCTGCTGTCATTATCCAACTCTGAGTCAGAGATTTTTTCTTTCTTTCTATTAGTGTTAGTTTTTCCCATATGAACTATAAAATATAGTTTCTTGCTAAATAAACCAAATTTAGCATCAGCATGGTTTTACAACTAATGTAGCTCCTTTCCTGAGAAGAAGGAGCAGTCAATGTTATAACTGAGAATATCAACAGTTCTGCACCATTCATCCTGACAACTAAAATTTTCTCTTCTTTCTCAGAGTGACTATCTTACACTGTTCTGAACAAATTTTTGCTATCAGTATAAGTTTCTAGAGGATTAGTATTCTCTTTCCAGGCTTTTCAGCTGGGCAGGCATTCAGAATTTACATTTGTGATGTTATTATTGTTATGTTGTTTATTTTTGTTTCCTAGCAGATTAAAATAATAAAACAAAAATATTCTGAATATAGGTCTTTATTGAAAATATTTAAGTCTTAATTATCCAGGTTAATTCACAAGCAAGCCTAAGCTCCTTGATTTAAAACTACAATCGATTACCATTAGTAAATTTTAGTTACATCAAGAATTGTGCAACAAAAATTACCTGAATATAAGTTCATCTGAATGATATCTATTTAATTTCAGGTTGTGTATATGGTGTATTTCTGTATTATTTTAGATAAGCTTCAAAACATGACTGTATAGTATCTATAATTTGAAGTAGAAAGGGTATCACAAATACAGGCTTTAAAACATTTTGTAGAAATGTGAAAAAAATAAATTAACAGGCAAAAAGCTAATGTTTGTACATTGAGGGAGGAGGGTACCTGCTGCTGGTCAGTGCCTGCAGCAATTTGGAATAGAATAAGAGAACAAATGTGATTCTATTTTACATTTTTGCAGTGGTGTAAAAAGCAAGAATAGTTAGATTTTACATCAGAAATACCCTAGACAATCTTTTCTTCTCTCTTCTTTGAAACATTGCAAATTATTTATATTTGTTGAAGGTTTTTTTTTTTTTTACTTTAAAATAATTTACCTTTCCATGAATGTGAGGAAAATTATATTGAATACTAGACAATTTTTTGAGGCTCTTCAAGTTAAAATGTAGGATAATGATCTCTTGTGGATAAGAAACAGGCATTTATATGTGAAACTCCTGAAAGTTTTCAGTAATGGAAATAGAAATTATGGATTTTAAAATCTGGTGGGTTTTTTTTTTGTCTTTTTTTCGGAACTATGGTAGTGTGAGAGATGTCCCCAGATCTTTCTCCTTGAAACAATAAGCTGAATGTCTAAAACTCGACACAAAAACATCCAAAATGCACACCAGAACATCTGAGCAAGGGATCTATGCATAAGAGCTACTACAGATTAGAACCCCGAGTGTGGGGTAATAGACTGGGAAAAATAAAGAAGCTGTCTCTCACAGCCACTGGAGCTGCCTGTAGGAGGGAGGAGAGGGGAGAAATGCCAAGTTCCCTGAATAGCCCTATCTGGGAGAGTTGTGAGTTCCATGCAGCTGGCAGCAGGGCCCAGTCATCAGGGCAGAAAGCAGAAAAGTGGAATGGTAAAAAAAACAACAGTTGATTTTTACCTGCTGCAATCACAAAACTGAGGGTGAGCTGCAGCCCCCAACACTGAACACAGAGGGCTCCCCCATACCCCCATACCCTCTGAGATGAACACCATGGAGCCTCAGGGGAATCTGAGCATACACTACCAAAACTGTTTCTGGATGAATGTGTGTGTGTGTATAACTATTCTTTACATATTCATATATTCATAATGGCAACCACACACAGAAGATTCAGAACTGAAGTATATATCAGAAAACAAGAAGAACCAGAGGGAAACCCTCAAAAGCCAACCAAAATAAAGAAAACAGAAACACAAGGACAAGGAAACAATGGAAACACCAAATTACCAGAAAGCAAAAGATAAAATGGCTATAAGAAGACTTCATAGTTTAATAATCACCTTAAATGTAAACGGACTGAACACACAAATGAAAAGGCATAGAGTTGCAGATTGGTTCAAAAAACAAAAGACAACCATATGCTGCCTCCAGGAGACATATCTCAGCTCCAAGGACAATTATAGACTCAAAGTGAAAGGGTAGAAAATAATTTTAAGTAAATGGTATTCAAAGAAAGCAGTAGTATGGGTACTAATAGCAGATGAAATAGACTTCAAAATAAAAAAGGAACACTTCATAACAATAGAGAGAATCATGCACCAAGAAGACATAACACTTCTTAATATCAATGCTCTCAATCAGGGAGCCCCAAAATAAGTAAAACAATTATTAACAGAAGTACAGGGAGAAACAGACCCAAACACTATTGTAGTATGGGACCTAAATACCCCACTGTCAGGTATGAACAGACCATCCAAACAGAAAATCAATAAGGCAATAACAGCTTTAAATGACACATTAGACCAACTGGACATAATTAACATATACAGAGCCTCCCATCTCAAAACAACTGCTTATACATTCTTCTCTGGTGCACATGAAAATCTCAAGGCTTGACCACATACTGAGACACAGAGATTGCCTCAACCAATATAAGAGGGTTGAAATTATACCAACCATATTCTCTGATCATAATGCTTTAAAGATAGAGATCAACTGTAAAAAGAAAGCAGGAAGAACCACAAATTCATGGAAATTAAACAACATGCTACTGAAGAATAACTGGGTCAGAGAAGAAATAAAAAGAGAGATAAAAAAAATACATAGAAACTAATGAAAATGATAAGACAACATATCAAAACTTTTGGGACACAGCAAAAGCGGTCATAAGAGAAAAATTCATACCATTACAGGCCTACCTTCAAAAACAAGAATGAGCCCAATAAAAACCTAACACTTCATCTTAAAAAACTAGAAAACAAAAAACAAATGAAGCTGAAAGTCTGCAAAAAAGGAAAGAAATCATCAAAATTAGAGCAGAAATAAATGCAATTGAAAACAAACAAAAAAATTAAAAAAATAAATGCAACAAAGGTTAATAAAATTGACAAACTCTTGGCTAGACTCACTAAAGAAAAAAGAGAAAAGACACAAATAAACAAAATCAGGGATGAAAGGGGAAATTACGACTGACATTGCAGAAATACAAAGAATTATATAAGAATACAATATCAAAATTAATAACCTAGGAGAAATGGACTAGTATTTAGAAAAATACGATCTTCCTTGACTGAATAAAGAAGAAATGTAAAATCTAAATAGACTGATCAGCAGTATGGATATTGAAACAATCATCAAAAACCTACCAAAAAGTAAAAGTCCAGGACCAGGTGGTTTCACCATGAATTCTACCAAACATTCAAAAAAGATATAATACCTATTCTCCTCAAACTCTTTCAAAAAATCAAAGAGGAAGTAATACTCATTTTATAAGACAAATATCACCGTGATACCAAAACCTGGTAAAGATAACACAAAAAAAGAATACTACAGACCAGTATCTCTCAAGAACGCAGATGCAAAAATCCTAAATAAGATACTAGCAAACTGAATACAACAACATATTAAAAAAGATTATACAGCAAGAGCAAGCAGGCTTCATCTCAGAGACACAGGACTGGTACAACATACACAAATCAATTAATGTGATACACTAGATAAATAAATTTAAAAGATAAGAATCATATAAGCATATCAATAGATGCAGGAAAAGCCTCTGACAAGATACAGCAATTATTTGTGATCCATACACTTAAAAAAATAAGTATAGAAGAAAAGGCTGTTCACTATCACCACTGTTATTCAATATAACATTGGAAGTTCTAGTAAGTACAGTCACACTAAAGAAAGATATAAAAGGCATCCAAATAGGAAACAAAGAATCACATCATGTGGATTCTCTATATAGAAAACCCTAATGACTCCACAAGAACATTACTATAAACAATAAAGAAATATAGTAAATTTCTGGATACAAAATCAATGTTCAAAAGTCCATAGCATTTCTATACTCTAATAATGAAGTGTCAGAAAAAGAATTTAAAAAAATATATTTTTTTTGCAATTGCATCAAAAAGAATAAAATACCTAGGAATAAATCTAATGAAACATGTGAAGGACCTTTATAATGAAAACTAGAAGACACTATTAAAAGAAATCAAAGAATATACAAAGAAAAGGAAAGATATTGGATTGAAAGAATCAACATAGTTAAAATGACCATATTACCCAAAACTTTAATGCACTCTCCATCAAAATCCTATTGGCATTTAAAAAAAATAGAATAAAAAATTATCAAATTTTTATGGAAGTACAAAAGACACTGAATTGCCAAAGCCATCCTGAGAAAAAAGAATGAGGCTGGAGGCATTATTCTGCCCAACTTCAATTTATACCACAATAAACAGTGATAAACAGCATGGTATTTGCAGCAAAACAGACATATGGACCACTGGAAGAGAATTGAGAATCCAGAATTAAACCCATATTTATATGGGCAAATAATTTTTGACAAAAAAAAGCCAAAAACATACAGTGGAGAATGGAAAGCTTCTTTAATAAATGCTGCTGGGAAAACTGGAAGGCCAACTGCAAAAGAATGAAACTTGACTGTTGGCTATCACTAATAACCAAAATTAACTCACAATGAATTAAGGACCTAAATATAAGACCTGAAACATTAAAATGCATAGAAAAAAAAAAAAACATAGGAACTAAACTCAAGGACCTTGGACTCAAAGAGGATTTTATGACTTTGACCTCAAAAGCAAAGGAAGTAAAAGCTAAAATAAGTGAATGGGATTACATCAAACTAAAAAGCTTCTGTTCAGCAGGAGAAATCATCAAGGTAAAGAAAGAACAGACTGAATGAGAAAATATATTTGCAAGCAATGCCTCCGATAAGGTCCTAATATTCAAAATATACAAAGAACTCAAGCAACTCAATAACAACAGAAAAACAAATAATCCAATTAAAAAATGGGTAGAGGACCTAAACAGACACTTCTCCCTAGAGAACATACAAATATCCAACAATATTTGAAAAGATGCTCAACATTGCTACCTATTAGGAAAATGCAAATCAAAACCACAAAAAGATACCATAGAATAGAATAGCTATAATCAGCAGGACAAGTAATAACAAACGTTGAAGAGGATGTGGAGAAAAAAGAACCCTCATAACTGCTGGTGGGACTGCAAATAGGTATAGCCACTATGAAAAAACAGTATGGAAGTTCCTCAAAAAACTAAAACTTTATTCGCCATATGATCCAGCAATCCCTCTACTGGGTATTTGACCCAAAGACTTGAAAACCAGTAATAAGCCAGACCGAAAAAGTTGAAAATCACATGGTATGTTTTATATGTAGGATATAAATCTAAAACAACAAATGAACAGGACAAACAGAGACTCATAGACATGAACTATAGACTACTGGTTACTAGAGGGTAAGGGTGAGGGAGGATGGGTAGGTAGACTGTTAAAGGAGGTCAAATATAGCAGGGTAGGTGGAGGGTGAAGTGGGTAAAGGGAATCAAATATATGGTAGCTGAAAGAAACTGGATTTTGGGTGGTAAACACACAATAGATTATACAGATGGCAAATTATAATGTATTCCTGAAAATTATATTATTTTATTAACCAATATTACCCCCAATAAACTTAATTTTAAAAAATACTAAAAAAATAAATAAAATCTGGTGTTTGATCAAATAGTTAATTATTTCTTTGGCTTTGATTTTCCAACTTTGAAATGTAAAAAGTTGAGTAAAGTATAAGGTATTTGTTTTTAATCAAGTTTTTTTTTTTACACTACTGGAAAAATATGTACTCAAGAGGCCAGAAAATAGACAGATTTATCTAAATATTTTCTTACTATCAGCTATATCATCAGTCAAGATATTTAATTGAAAAAAATTACCAAGTTACATTAGAAACATGACAGCATGACGGATCTCCCCTGATGTATCCCCTTGAAATTACAATGAGCTGAATACCTATATATCAACAAATAACATCCCACATGCACATAACTATGTCTGAGAGATATATGCATCTGAGCATCTGAATGTGGGCCATAAGTGGGAGACTTCAAGGTAAAAAGAGAGAGAAAAAACAAAGACAGGCACTGTGGAAAGCAGCCCAGAGCTCACAGCAGAAGAGACAAGAGGGAAGATTTACACGGTGGTTCCTTGGCTCTTTGAAACCCCTAACAGTCCTGCCTGATGGCTAATCATTTTCCATGCAGTGATCAGGGCAGAGAGCAGGGAAGAGACTGAGTCTAGAGAAGCAGCAGCTGTGTCTTAGTAACTGTGTTTGCCAGGAAGAAAGTTGAGTCATGGAGCCTAGCTACCTCTCCCCACCATCCTAGAATGCACCCTCACTCCTCCCCCTATACTCTCTCAGAGCTAGCACGGAGTACCAGGGACTTTTGCACAACCATAACTGGGACAAAATCAAATGTACCCACATTCACATCATTGGGATACCAGAAGAAGAAGAGAAGCAGCAATAATCTGAGAACTTATTTTAAGAAATAATGACTGCAAACTTCCCTAGCCTGGTGAAAGAAATAGACATACCAGTCTGTAAGCAAAGGGAATCCCAAAAAAGATAAATCCAAAAGGGCAACACCAAGACACATTGTAATTAAGTTGCCAAAGATTAAAGACAAAGAGAATCTTCAAAGCAGCAAGAGAAAAACTAGCTATGTACAAAGAAGTTCCCATAAGACTGGCAGCTAATTTCTCAACAGAAACTTTGTAGGCTAGAATGGACTGGCACAAAATATTCAAAGTGATGAAAAGCAAGGAGCCTAGAATAAGTTTATCCTAACTAGCAAAGTTATCATTTAATATCAAAGGACAGATAGACAGCTTCCTAGACAATAATTCCTAGACAAGAAAAGGCTAAAAGAGTTCATAATCACCGAGCCAGTATTACAGGAAATATTAGAAGGACTTCTTTAAGAAGAAGGTGGAAAACAAAAAAAAGATAAAATATAAATAATAAAATGGTGATAACTGCATATCTAGCAACAATTACTTTAAATGTGAACAGATTGCATGCTCAATTCAAAATATAGTGTTGCTGAATGGAGAAAAAAAAACAATACCCTTAAATATGCTGCTTACAAGAGACTCACTTCATATCAAAAGAGACACAGAAACTAAAAGTAAAGGAATAAAAAAACAGATGTTATATAAAAATGGAAACAAACAAAATAAGCTGGGGAGCAATACTTATACAAGACAAAATAGACTTTAAAAGACAGGTTATAACAAGAAACAAAATAAAACAAAACAAAAAACTGTTACCCCACTTTTGGGTATGTATTTGAAGAAACTCAGAACACTATTTTGAAGGAACATGTGAATCCATATGTTCATTGTGGCATTATTTACAATTACCAAGATATGGAGGCCATCTGGGTGTCCATCAATAAATAAATGGATAAAGATGTGGTACATATATACAATGGAATATTACTCAGTAATAAAAAACTGAAATTTTGCTATCTTCAGCAATATGGATAGACTTGGTGGGTATTATGCTGAGTGGAGTAAGTCAGATAGAGAAAGACAAATGCCATATGTAAAAACCGTAGGATTTTACAAATGTAGAAACAAGCTCATATTTACAGAGAGTATTATGATGGTTGTAAGATGGGGTATGTGAAATGGTTGAATAGGAGAGGGAATTAAGAGGTACAAATTGGTAGTTAAAAAATAGTGGATATACAGTATAACATAAAGAATATAGTCAGAAATAGTGTAATAGCTATGTATGGTATCAGATGAATATTGAATTTATTGGGTTGATCACTTAATAAGTTATATAAGTGTCTAATCACTAGCACATCTGAAATTAATATAATATAGTATGTCAACTATAATTAAAAATACATATAAATTAAAAATAAATAAATTTTTAAAAAGACAAAAAATACATAACTATGATTAAGATGACTAATAGACAGAAAAGAAAAAGAAAAATGCAACCCTTATTGAGAACAAGGTATTATAAGCTTAAGTATTGTTAATGATTAAAAGAAAACTTTAAAAAGAGAACAAGAAAACAGTTACTGCAACACAGAATGAACATAGAGCATAAATAAATAAGGATATTTTAAGACAACAAAAACAGAAAAGAGGGGAGGGTAAAGGTTCAAATCTGTAAAGGAGAATAGACATAAGGAACATGAAGAAGAAAAATATATACTATTTCATATACTATATATATGAAACTTTCTTTTACATAAACTTAATGGTAACTGTACTCAAAAAATCCAGAACTCAGACACATAACATAAACCAAAAAAGAACGGGGGAAAACCATTGAACACCACCAAATTAAAATATCAAACACAAACACAAGGACAAAGAAACAATGGAGACACTGAACTACCAGAAAACAAAAGATAAAATGGCCATAGAAAAACCTCATATGTAAATAATTATCCTAAATGTAAATGGACTGAACTCATTGAAAAGAAAGCACAGAGAAGCAGATGAATCAAAAAAAAATGCAACTATATACTGCCTTCAAGAGGCACATCTCAGTTGCAAAGACAAATATAGACTCACAATGAAAGGGTGGAAAACGAGACTGCAAGCAAATGGTATCCAGAGAAAAGTGCATGTAGCCATACTGGTATTTGACCAGATAGACTTTAAGATAAAAAAAGTAACAAGAGACAATATGGACACTTCACAATGCTAAAGGTAATCATACATCAAGAAGACATAATACTTATCAATACATATGCTCCGAAACAAGGAGCTCCCAAATATATACAGCAACTACCAACAGTACTAAAAGGAGAAACCGACAATAACACAATTATAGTAGGGGACCTAAATACCCCAATACCATCCGAGATAGATCATCCAAACAGAAGAGCAATTAGAAAATATTTTTCAATAACATATTAGACCAATTGGACATAATCAACATTTACAGAACCTTTCATCCCCAAACACCATATTATACATCTTCTTTAGTGCAAATGGAACATTCTCAAGGATAAACCATATGTTGGAACACAAAACTAATCTCAACAAATTTAATATTAAAATTATGCTAAGTGTATTCTCTGACCGTAATGCTTTGAAACTGAAGATCAACTGCAAAAAGAAAGGAAGGACCACAAATACGTAGGAATTAAACAATATGCTATGAAAGAATGACGAGGTCAAGATAGAAATATAAGAAGTCAAGAGATATATAAAAACAAGTGAGAATAAAAGTATAACATTTCAAAACTTGTGGGTCATAACAAAAGCAGTAATAAAAGAAAAGTTTATATCATTACAGGCCTATATCAAGAAACAAGAAAAATTCCAAATAACAACCTAATATTACTTCTTAAAGAACTAGAAGAAGAACAAAAGAAGATCAAAATCATCAGAAAAAAAAGAAATAATAAAAATTATAGCAGAATTAAATAAAATTGCAAACAAAAAGACAACAGAAAAAATTAGTGCCACATAGGGCAAGTTCTTTAAAAAGGTCAATAAAATTTATAAAACCATGGTTAGATTCACTAAGGAAAAACAAGAAGTGACATAAATAAAGAAAATAAGAAATAAAAGAGGAATTACCACAGATACCAGTGAAATAGAGAGTATCATACAAGAATAATATGAAAGATTATATGCCATCAAATTCAATAAGCTAGAAGAAATGGACCAGTTCTTAGAAACAGACAACCTTCCTAGACTGAATCACAAAGAACTAGAAAATCTAATCAATAATCTCCCCAAAACTAAAAGTCCAGAAATGAATGGCTTCACTAGTGAATTCTACTAAACATTCAAAGATTTAATACCCGTTCCTCTCAAACTTTTCAAAAAATTAAAGGAGAGGCAATACTTTCTGGCTCATTTTATGAAGCCAACATTACCATGATACCAAAACTTGGTAAAAAATAACACACACACACACACACACACACACACACACACACACACACACACACAACAACCAATATCTCTGATAAATACAGATGCGAAATCCTGAAGAAAATACTGGCAAATCAAATAAAACAATACATTAAAAAGATTATACATCAAGATCAAGTGGACTTTATTCCTGGGGCATGAGGATGGTTCAACATATTTAAATTGATTAATGTGATACATCACATAAACAAAAAAAAAGAATAAAAATCATATGATCATATCAATAGATGCAGAAAGAACATTTTATATCAAATTATACAACAAAACATTAATAATCATAACAGCATGGTACTGACAGAAAAACAGACACCCAGACCCATAGAACAAAATTGAAAGTCCAGGAACAAACCCCCATATATATGGGCAAATAATTTTCAATGAAGGAGCTAGAAACATACAATGGAAAGAGGAAAGCCTCTTTAACAAATTGTGCTGTGAAAACTGAAAAGCCATATGCAAAAGAATGAAACTAGGCTACTATCTGTCACCATATGCTAAAATTAACTCAAAATGGATCAAAGACCTGAATATAAGACCTAAAACAATAAATTGCATGAGAGAAAACATAGGTACTAAACTCACGGACATTGGATTTAGAGACAATTTTGTTATGAATTTGACTTCAAAGTCAAAGGGAAGTAAAGCAAAAATAAATGAATAGAACTATATCAAAGTAAAAAGCTTCTGCATAGCAAGAGAAACCTTCAAGAAAACAAAGAGGCAACAAACTGAATGGGAGAATATATTTGCGAGCTATTTCAATAAGGGCCTAATTATAAGAATATATATGTATATTCTTTATAAAGAATAAAGAATCCAGTTAAAAAATGGTCAGAGGATCTGAATAGACACCTCTCCCAAGAAGACGTACAAACAGCCAACAGACACATGAAAAGATTCTCAACTTCACTAGCTATTAGGGAATGCAAATGGAAACCACAATGAGATACTACCTCATACCTGTTAAGATGGCTATCATCAACAGGACAATTAATAAGTGTTGTAGGGGTTATGGGGAGAAAGGAACCCTCATTCACTGTTGGTGAAAATGTAAATTGATACAGCAATTATGGAAAACAGTATGGAGATTCCTCAAAAAACTAAAAATAGAATTACCACATGACCCAGCAATTCCTCTTCTGGATATTTACTCAAAAAACTTGAAAACATGTATCCACAAAGATATATGCACCTTAGTGTTTATAGCAGCATTGTTCACAGTAGCCAAGACATGGAAATAACCAAAGTGCTCTTAGACAGATGATTGGATAAAGAATATGTGATGCATATATACAATGAAATATTATTCAGCCATAAAAAAAAAAATGAGATACTGCCATTTGGGATAACATAGATGGATCTTGAAATTATCATGCTAAGTGAAATAAGTAATACATAAAAAGTTGAGAACCATATGATTTCATTTGTGTGGTATATAAAACTGAAAGCAATAAACAATGTAAACAAAGAAAGACCAATGGATACAGACAGTAAATTAGTGGTTATCAGACGAAGAGGGGGCAAAAGGAGGTAGGTAGGGGAAATGGGGAAAAAATTTAACCTTGGGTGGTGAATACACAATGCAATATACATATGACATATTATTGAATTGTACACTTGAAATCTATCTGATTTTATTAACCAATGTCACTGCAATAATTTTAATTAAAAAATTATCTCAAATTTCTTTTAGTTTTTTAAGATGTTTCCTATTTATGTTAAAAATCAATATATTTTTCTATACAAATTTTGAAATATATAAAGATAAATAACACATAATTATTGTTATTGCCCTCCATTGGGAATTAATTGATTGCTTTCAAATATAGATGTAAAATATGTAATATGAAAGAAAAATACAATTTTAAAAGATGATGACAAAACTACTCTGAGGAAAAGAATTGTTTTTCTTTAGGAAAAATAACTTGGTGATAGGTTTTGGAGTCATACTACATAGATGCAAATCCCAGCTTATTGATCTTATTGTCTTTTTACCTTTTGATTAATTAATTATTTCCCTCATCTGTAAAATGGACAAACTATTAATTTCTGTCCACTGGAGTTTATTTCCAAATTGAGTGATATGAAGTTTTTAGGTTGTACCTAGCTCAAAGTTTTAATACATATTAGTTGTCATCATTGTTCTCATCTTTGTCATTACATTATTTTCATTATTGCCAGTATCATTCATTGATGGCCCTTTAGGATGTGAAAGAAGATTCCACAGCAAGAACAAGATGCACCAGGATAAGACAAAGATTGTAAAGTATAACAGGCTTTGAGATCTGTCCAAACAATAGGAAATGTGGAAATTCAGTGATGAGAAGAAAAGGAGGAAGAGAAAAAGCATAACATGGTGGAAATTGCCCAGGCTGTGGAGAAAATATAGCAGGCTAGAGATTTCCTTTGTTGAGAATGGCCAGATGTGCATGTGTTCATTTTGCAGGTAAAACTTAAAAGTGGAATTCTAATACTATTTGTAACTCACTTTTTAAAATTTATTATATCATAAATACACTTTTACATCACTAAATGTTTTTTACAGTATTATTTTTAAGGGCTTTAAAGTGATAATTTTTAAAAGACAAATTATTTAATTATGACTCTTGAATAAATATATAAGACCCAGAAGGTAAAGAATAACCTTTCATATTGTAGGTGAAAGCATTAATGGGTAAACTAAGGAAACAAGGACCTCAAAATTGATCAACTTTTGAGAAGTGAGAAGAACCAGAGGCAAAAAACACAAATGACATCTAAAATAAAAGAAACAAAAACATAAAGACAAGGAAGCAATGGAAACACCGAGCTACCAGAAACCAAAAGATAAAATAGCTATAAGAAGACCTCATATTTCAATAATCACCCTAAATGTAAATGGACTGAACTCACCAATAAAAAGGCACCGAGTTGCAGAATAAATAAAAAAACAAAACCTAACCATAAGCTGCTTCTAGGAGACACATTTCAGCTCCAAAGACAAATATAGACTCAAAGTGAAAGGGTGGAAAACGATATTTCAAGCAAATGGCATTCAGAGGAAAGCGGGAGTAGTGGTACTAATAGACTTCAAAATAAAAAAGATAAAGAAAGATACAGAGGGACACTTCATAATGATAAAGAGAATCATATACCAAGAAAACATTTATTAATATTTATGTTTCCAATCAGGGAACATAGATATTAAAATATCTATGTAAAGCAAAATATGTAAAGCAATTACTAACAACTAAAGAGAGAAACAGACCAAAACACTATCATTATAGAGGACCTAAATACCCCACTGTCAGATATAAACAGATCATCCAAACAGAACATCAATAAGGAAATAACATCCTCAAATGACACATTAGATCAACTGGACATAATTGACATTTACAGAGCCTTCTAACCCAAAATGGCGGTTTATACATTCTCCTCTGGTGCATGTAGAACATTCTCAAGAATTGACCAAATACTGGGACACAGACATAGCCTCAACAAATATGAGAGGGTTAAATCATACCAAGTCTATTCTCTGATCATAATGCTTTGAAGATAGAGATCAACTGAAAAAGACAATTGGAAGAGCTATAAATATATAGAGTTTAAACAACATGTTATTAGAAAATAACTCGGTCAGAGAAGAAATAAAAAGGGAGTTCAAGAGATACATAGAAACGAATGATAATGATAATACAACATATCAAAATTTTTGGGACATGGCAAAAGCTATCATAAGAGTAAAGTGAATATCATTACAGGCCCTTCCAAAAACAAGAACAAGCCCAAATAAACAACCTAATACTTCATTTTAAAAACTAGAAGAGAAAGAACAAATGAAGCCTAAAGCCAGCAGATGTAGAGAAATCATCAAAATTAGAGCAGAAATAAATGCAATTGAAAACAAACAAAAAAAACATAGAAAAAATAAATGCAACAAAGAGCTGGTTCTTTGAGAAGGTTACTAAAATTGACAAACCCCTGGTTAGACTCACTAAAGAAAAAAGAGAAAGGACACAAATAAACAAAATCAGGGATGAAAGAGGGGAAATTATTACTGACATCACAGAAATACAAAGGATCATACAAGAATACTATGAAAAAGTATACAACATCAAATTTAATAACCTAGAAGAAATGCACTAATACTTAGGAAATTACAACCTTCCTAGACTGAATCAAGAACTGGGAAATCTAAATAGACCAGGCAGCAGTATGGAAACTTAAACAATCATCAAAAACCTACCAAAGAGTAAAAGTTCAGGACCAGATGGATTCACCAGTGAATTCTACCTAACATTCAAAGAAGGTTTAATACCTATTCTTCTCAAACACTTCCAAAAAATTGAAGAGGAGGCAATACTTCTCAATTCATTTTATAAGGACAATATTACTCTGCTACCAAAATCTGGTAAAGATAACGCAAATAAAGAAAACTACACACCAATATTTTGAACATAGATGCAAAAATCTTAAATAAGATGCTAGCGAACTGAATACAGCGACATATTAAGAAGATTATACACCAGAATCAAGTGGGCTTCATCCCAGAGGCACAGAGATGGTTTAACATATGCAAATCAATTAATGTGTTATACCACGTAAACAAATTAAAAAATAAGAATTATATGTTTATATCAAGAGATGCAGAAAAAGACTTCGATAAGATATAGCATCCATTTATGACCAAAACACAACAAAATCAGTATAAAAGGAAAGTACCTTAACATTATAAAGACCATCTATAACAAATACTCAGCCAACATTATACTTAAAGGTAAAAAACTAAAACCTTTTCCTCTAAAATCAAGAACAAGGCAATGCTGTTCACTATCACCATTATTATTCAGTATAACATTGGAGGTCCTAGTGAGTGCAATCAGACAAGAGAAAGATATAAAATGCATCCAGATAGAAAACAAAGAGGTTAAACTGTCACTATTTGTGGATGACATAATTCTCTACATGGAAAACCCTAAAGACTCCACAAGAATACTACTGGAAACAATAAACAAATACAGTAAAGTTTCTGGATACAAAATCAAGGTTCAAAAATTTGTAGCATTCCTATACTCTAATGATAAAGTTTCAGAAAATAAGTGGAAAAAATAATTTCTTTTGCAATTACACTGAAAAGAATAAAATACCTAGGAATAAATTTAATGAAACAAGTGAAGTAGCTATATAATAACTATAAAACCCTATTAAAAGAAATCTAAGAAAATACAAAAAATGAAAAGATATTCTGTGTTCTTGGATTAGAAGAATCAACATAATTCAAATGATCATATTACCTAAAGCATTTTACAGATTTAATGCAATTCCTATCGAAATCCCATTGGCTTTTTAAAAAGAAATACAACAAAAATTCATCAGATTTGTATGGAAGAACAAAAGACCCCAAATGACAAAGACATCCTAAGAAAAAAGAATGAGGCTAAAGGTATCACTCTGCCTGACTTAAAATTATACTACAAAGCAACAGTAATCAAAATGGCATGGTATTGGCAACAAAAAGCATATAGACCAGTGGAACAGAATCCAGAGTCCAGAAGTTAACCCATATTTATATGGGCAAATAATTTTCAACAAAAAAAAAACAAAAATATACAGTGTAGAATAAAAAGCCTCTCCAATTAGTGGTGCTGGGAAAATTGGAAAGCCACCTGGAAAAGAATGAAACTAGACTGTTGTCTATCACCACACACCAAAATTAACTCAAAATTTGTTAAGGACCTAAATATAAGACCTGAAATAATAAATTGCATAGGAAATAACATAGGAACTAAACTTAAGGAACTTGGAATTAAAGAGGATTTTTTGAATTTGGCCTTAAATGCAAGGGAAATAAAAGCTAAAATTAATGAATGGGACTACATCAAACTAAAACTCTTCTGCTCATCAGAAGTAATTGTCAACAAAGTCAAGAGAGAACCATCTGAATAGGAACATATGTTTGCAAACAATACCTCTGATAAGGTTCTAATATCCAAAATATACAAAGAACTCATACAACTCAGTAACAACAACAACAACAACAACAATAATAATAATAATCCAATCAAAATTTGTCAGAAGGCTTGAACAGACACTTTTCCCTAGAGGACATACAAATGGCCAACAAATATTTGAAAAAAGGCTCAACATCTCTAGCTATTAGGGAAATGCAAATCAAAACCACAATGAGATACCATCTCATACCTGTTAGAATAACTATAATCAACAGGACAATAATAACAAATGTTGGAGAGGATGTAGAGAAAAATGAACACTCATACACTGCTGGAAGTACTTCAAATTGGTATAGTCACTTTGGAAAACAGTATAGAGTTTTCTTTAAAAACTAAGAATTGATCTACCATATGATCCAGTAATCTCTCTACTGCATATTTATCCCAAAGACTTGAAAACCTATATTCAAAAAGATGTTTGCACACTGATATTCATAACAGCATTATTCATAGTGACCAGGATATGGAAGCTACCAAAGTGTCCTACAGTAGATGACTGGCTAAAGAAGCTATGGTATATATATATATATATATATATATATATATATATATATATATATATATATATATATACAATGGAATATTACTCAGCCATAAAAAGAGATGAAATAGAGCCATTTGCAACAACATAGTTGGACCTCGAGATAATCATGTTGAGCAAAATAAGCCAGACAGAAAAAGTTGAAAATTACATGATATCACTTATGTGTGGGATATAAGCCTAATAGCAACTAATGAACAGGACAAACAAATAGAGATTCATGAACGTTTTATAGACTAGTGGTTACTGGAAGGTAAGTGGTGGGCGAGGAGAGGGGGGTCAGCATACAGTTAAAGGTGGTCAAATATAGAGAGATAGGAAGAGGGTGAAATGGGTAAAGGGGATCAGATATACGGTAGCCGAAGGAAAGTGGACTTTGAGTGGTAAACACACAATAGAATATACGGATGTCAAATTATAATATACATCTGAAAATTATATAATTGTATTAACTAATGTTACTCCAATAAACTTAATTTAAAAAAAAAGCTGGAGTAGCAATACTTATACCAAACAAATTAGACTTTAAAACAAAGGCTATAACAAGTGACAAAGAATGATGCAGTAATCCCACTCCTGGGTTTTCGTCCAAAGAAACCCAAAATACTACTTAGAAGGAACATGTGCATCTATTATTTACAATAGGTAGAATGGAGGCAACCTGGGTGTCTGTCAATAGATGAATGGATAAAGAGGTGGTACATATATATAATGGAATATTAAAATATTTAAAATCTGTTAAAAAAGAAATTAAAATTACATAAAGTAGATCATAGAAATGTTCTGGAAAAACAGTATTCCAGGCAGAAGGTATTATAAGTATACAGGCACTGAGGTAGGAATCAGGAGATATGTTTGAGGAAGAGTAAGAAATTCAGGTTGTTAGAGTAAAATATGAAAGTGGAAAATGATATATGATGAACACTGATAGGAAGCGAGAGCCATATTATCAAGAATCTTGCAAGCCTTTGTGAAAAGTGTGAATATAGTACTGAGTTTTGTGAGAAATTATTAAAATTTTTTGCTTAGAATATAATTATTGTTTGGCCTATATTTTTAAAGGATAACTAAATGCTATGTGAAGAATATACTGTAGATGCAAGAATAACATTGGGAATAGGTAAAGACTGAAATGTCACATCAAAAACATCTAAGCTCAGGAAGCCAAGGCATCACAGAAAATGGGAAGGAAAGCAGTGACTTTAATACATGAGGAAATTCAAGAACAAATCACTTCTTTGCTAGGCAAAAGAGGACCTGAGTCTGAAAATAATAATACAAACAGCAACAAAAAATAATGGTAATAGCTAATGGTTAAGCAATACTTATTAAATAGTAAAGAAAAAGAAATCTGCATTTATTAACTTGTTTATTTTTACAAAGAATTAGCCAAATTCAAGGTTCAGGGCACAGCTTTCCACACTGCCAATTTTACCCAAAACTTCAGTCATTTGCCACAGGTTCAGGGATCCCTACAACCTTAGTTAGATCAGCTGACTACCAAGTTGGGGGTTCCTAGGACCACCCTCTGTTTTCATAATTCTCTAGAACAACTCATAAAACTTTGGAAAGTACTTCACTTACAATTCCAGTTTTATTACAGGCAAACGATACAAATGAAAACTAGCCAAAGGAAGAGATGCATAGGGTGGAATATGAGACTGGGAGGTCCCAAACACAAAGCTTCTATGTCCTTAGGGATGTGTTACCATCCTGTCATTGCTGTGTGGCAGCACACAAATCAAGTATCGCCAGCTCAGGAAGCTCACCCAAATTTCAGTGTCCATAGATTTTATTGAAGTTTCATTACATTGGCATTAATTAAATTATGGTCCATGTGGTTAAACAATCTCCAGCTCTCTTCTCTTCCCAGTGGTCAGGCTGCTATCATGTGCTTTAACATCCCAACTCTATAATCATATGTCTGGTCTTTCTGCCAGCCCTCACCTTAAGACTATCACATGTGGCTGGCCCCATCTTTAGTTATGTAATTAGAAGAAATTATTAGATGTGCTTTGATGGACCGCTATGAATAACAAAGATACTCCTATAACTCAGGAAATACTAAGGATTTAGAGGTTACCTATTAGGAGCTGGGGAAAAGGCCGTATCTCTCTTTGGGTAAGATTAATTCTTAATAATTAATAATGCTAATAATGCTAATAATAATAATAGCAACAACAAAAACAATAATAATAGTAAATGATTAAAAGCATTTACTACATACTAAGAAAATTTTCATGTAAGAACTTTTTACTTCTCAATAATTCTATGAGGCTATTATATCACATTATTGAAGAAACTGAGGCACATACTAATAATTTGCCTGAGGACATATATCAAAATGATGTAGACACAAGATTGGACCCCTAGGAAATGTTTTCTGAATCCCTACTTTTAACAATATTGTACTGCCTGCCTGTAGGGATATCTGAAATTAAATCTGGAAACAGAGGATCATCATTAGAAGGCAGAATTAGATAGGAAATGAGGATCAAAAGTGCTAAATTCTAAGATCTTACATTTCTGAGCCTACAATGAATTGTCAAACCATAGAAAAGGCTCTGAATTAAGTGACACCAAATGTGTGATGATCAATTTTATTTGGACCCTTAAAAATCTCTTAAAGTTCTACTGTGTCCCTCAAGTCATCTTTTTTCTGCATTGCTCACAATCATTATTTTAAATGTTCTCCATGCTCCTTTTAATGTTCCTAGAAATAACTATGAAAAGCCTCTTCTGCTATAAATTTTGAGAAAAGTGTATTCTGTGGTCGTTAGATTTTTTAAACAACATAACTGCTTTTGAAAAGAGTTTAAGAGTTGGTAGCTTCACAGCAACCAAATTTATCAGTCTACTAGAGGCAAAACTTCATTGGTCTTTTCTTGATTACCCTAGAGCCTAAAGACAATTTTAGGGGTTGAGAATGATAGTAAATGAAAAAGGAGGGGAGATAGAGATTTCAAAGCACTGATGTTACAATGCAGGGTCTACATTGTATTACAATCTGTTCACTATACTTAAGAAATCTTTGAGATGTTCATGGTTTTAAATAGCAGTTTTGGTTTTGAGAGAGAAAAGAGTAAGTCCTGACATATTTTTCTTGGCCATAAAAACTAGGTCACAGTGTTCCCTACTTAATATAACCAATTTTATAGAATAGCAACATAAAACAAAGTCATTGGGTGACTGATGCAATGAAACAAAAGTAAGACCATTTTGTAACCACATTTGAGTGCCAACAAAGCTAGAACATTGTGTAACCACAAAAAGGACCAAATACCCACCTCTGTGCTGATATGAAGACTGCGGCTTCTTTACCAATTAGCTCTAGCCCTACTGCATTCCCTCCACCTCCTAGATAAGAGTTACTAGAGTACTCAATCATAGAATTCCCTTGCTTTCTAAAAGTGCTCAACCTAGAACATATTTCTTTGTACCCTATTCAAAAGCACTCCACACAAAAACTTTAAAAATATAAAACAGAATAAAGCTTTAAATCTTTAATAATATTAATTTTCAACTGCTAATTTATGCCCTTCCTAATCCCCTCCAACTGACATATTTCAGAGTTCCCCATGATGCATGATTTTTTTTTTCACTGTAAAAAGTCAAGGACCCAACTGTATTTGATGGCAGGTGTGTTTCTGTGGTCTTTGGTAGGTGGGCATTGACAGCGTATTAATGTCCCAGCATGCATCTCTAGTTTAATATTCCTTTATGAAATCCAGAACTGTATATCACCTGTCTCAGTTCCAGGTTTATTTCTCAGCTAGTTGATAATTTATGAATTCCAAACTGAAACTAAAACATTATATGACTTCCTCACTTCTTATTTTATTTTTTATTTTAGTTAATGGCAATACCTTTTACCAAGTTTTTATAATTAAGAATTTATTTTATTAGAGCAGTTTAGATTCACAGCATTATTGATGGGAAAGTACAGGGGTTTACCATACATCCTTTGCCCCCAACACATGCATAGCCTCTCCTATCAGCCACCAGATTGGTACATTTGTTATCATTGATTGAACCCAAAGTACATAGTTAACATTTAGATTCACTCATGGTGTTGTACATTTTGGGGTTTGGTCAAATGTATCCATTACTATGATCCATCAAGTTTTTTAAAGACAGAAATATTGGAGAAATTTGTTAGTCCACATATTGGCAGTAAAAGTCTTGTGTCCTGAGAAACACCTTAGTTCTAGGAACACTGAGACATTTGATCACTTTATATTAATTTATACTTCTTAAATATCTCTTGGATTTAGATAGCTCTCTTGTAGCAAATGCTATCACCTGAGTCCATATGTTTTGTAATATCTGTCTTCTAGAAAGTTTTTCTTTTTTCATTTCATTATTAAGAGTGAATAAGGTAAAGATCAAATTAAATTTTAGTTATCTTCTTGTTGGTATTCTTCATTCTCTTCATATTGGCTTTAGAATAAAATCCATAAACCTCTTTATTTTCTAAAACAATAACAAGTATTGGAAAACTACAGCTAAACTCAGCCAGGCTAATTTTGTAAATAAGGTTTTATTGAGATACAGCTACACCTATTTATTAACATATTATCTAAGGTTGCTTTCACACTATCGTGGTACTTAGGTAGTTGTAAAAGAGGCTTTATAGCACTATGGTTTTTTACAGAAAATGTTTGCTAATCTCTGATACTAAAAGTGTGGTTCACAGACTCATGCCAGTTTATTTTTTTACTTTTTATTAAATACATTGGGGTGACATCAATTAATAAAATTAAATAGGTTTCAAGAGTATAATTTAATAATATATCATTTGTATATTACATTTGTGTTCGCCACCCAAAGTCAAATCTCTCTCTGTCACCATAGATTTGACCCTCTTTACTCTTTTCTAGTGGTTAGGATTCAGTGCTTTCTCTCTCTCTCTAAAGACTTTAATATCAATTTGACAGTATTTTCATGTCTGTTGAATCTAGTAATTTTAAAAATAGTAATAACTTGAGTTTTTATTTTAATGCTATTTATTTATTTATTGTTATTATATTAAAACTAAATTGATTCCTGAAAAAGTGTGCATGTGTGTGTAGAGGGAGGAGGATGCTCCTTCATATCAGGAAATTGAGAAATATTATGCTACCCGGCTCCTGCTATGTCAGCCTTATCTTGTATCATTTCCCCTTAGCTTTTGCATTTCAACTCTTCTGGACTTTCTCTACTACAGTGAACCATTCTCTCTTTTACATCAGGACTGTAATGTAATTTTTTTACCCTGAATCTGCTACTCTAACTCCTACCAAACATTTCATCTGGCCAAATATTTCTCAATTGCAACTAAAATATCCCTTTCTCATCAATGCTTTTTTAAAAATCTCTCCAACAAACTAATAGAAATTAAGAAATATTTTCTTCTATGCATTAATTAGTATTTCATACATACTTTTTAGTAACTGAGGAAAAGAGAGGGCTAGTCAAAACTGCAAGAGCCATAATTGTCTGAATCAACTATCTGGTCAGATATCTAGTGACTTCAAACAATGGAAGTAGTCAACTATTTTTAATCTTTGCTATATAGACTTCTATTTGAACTTGTGTTTTCTATAAAAAACATCAAAATTATTATTCATCTTCTTCAATCCTCAAAGTGCTTTCACTTTTTTATTAGACTTCATGCATACGTATATTTGCTTTATGACACTTTTGACATGTCCAACCAACTCACAATGATCCACATTACTGGTCTCCTTGAAATCCTCCAGAAGTTATTCATGCCTGTCTCTTACTTGTCCTGAGGCCAAAGAAGGAACAAGCTGTTTTTTTCTATGATGCCTACATAGTTCATAATTCTAGATAATTGGAATATCTTTTAGAACTGCATTTATTGCTTTTCAGATGCTTGAATTATTCAATTTATCCAGATTTGTGTGCTCTCAAATCAATGAGTCTTCATAATCTTATCATATGTGCAAACTAAGATATTTATAATAAAATCTTAACTAATTTGATATATTTTTTACACTGAAATGAGTAAATTTTGTATAATACAGTACTAGATAAAGCAAAATAATTTGATATTCCTCTGCAAATCTACCAATATTAATAGTGATTTTTACTAAATTAATTCAATAGTATTGTTCAAACATTACTATATATAGGCACATTATATATATATATGTATATATAGGTATATATTTACAAACAAGTCAACAATTTTGACTACTTAGTCAAATTACTGTGATTTCATTTTTATCTTGGTTGTTATATTATTTTGGTTATAAAAAGGATAGAAAATTTGTTACAAAAGGAAAAGAAATACTCAAACTTAGAAACTCAGAGATATTTTATGATATTTAAAATATTTCATATCTCCCAAGACACAGTTAATTCTGATGCACTACAAGAAAAATCCATTTTCACATTTTAAGAAATATCCTTGACAATAATTCATTCTCAGATGTCACTTCCTCCAGAAATCCTCTCTATGAGCATCGTCCAGGGTTAGCAGCTTCTACAATGTGTTTTTTCCCCTATGATTTCTGTATAAGGGCATTTACTTTACTTATATAAAATACTGGTGAGTTAAAGATATTCCAAAGGAATATTAAATTAATAGTCCTGTGAATAGATTAATCTTGATTCAGATAACATCTATTTCTCCTCAATAAGGCCTATGGGAAAATGGCAAATAATACCGTAATGACTTATATTAGTTGGCTTTGAGCCACAGTACTGACACAGAGTACTATTTGAGTTGAAGTAGAGCCTGGGAAATAATTCATATGCCTAATGGGCTTCTTAATTTCCATAGTCTGCTGGAAAGATGAAATATATTTCTGACATGGCCCAAGAGAGCTTCAGATGAATAAGAATATTAAAAATAAAGAGAAGAGAAACTGTCGTAAATGTATGCATTCATTCCACCTAGAGTGAGTAAAGTGTATTGCTAAATTTCACTCAGGTATTTCAAAAATTTAGCAGTTAGAGAGAGACACAGTCCCCGGCCTCTTGGGGCATATAGTTTCCTGGTATTGCTATAGCATGTTTGTCTCCTCTCACCTGACAGCAAATTCTCTGAAGGCATAGATCACATTTCTCTTTCTCACCAGAACATTGCTTCAGCATGTGGCATAGTGCTTCCAACACGGTAGGTACTCATAACACAATTGTCAGTTTAATGTTCAAAATATACCTAGTGCTTAGACCCATCTGCTTATTGTTAATAAAATATTCATTGATATTGGGTTAGATTGAATCTATGGAGAAAGTCTGTTGCATACTTCCAGATGTAGAAAGAAATTCATTTGCCCATTTCTTCTATGTAGTGCATTTAGTTATAGAGTTTATTCTCAGGCTTGTGAGCTTCAGCTACATAGACAAATCCAGAGTGCACACACAATCGAATTTTTTGAGGCTATTTTGTTGCCAGTTAATATATACACTCAAACTATTAATAAGTAAAGATCTTTGGATTCCTGAAACATATAGAAGTTAATTAAATAATGCTAACCAAATGGGACTTGAAACTCTTGTTAATAGAATCCTGGCCAGAACAAGAAAGCTGAAGAATTAAAAATTTTTGTTTTGCTCACTTCTGTGATTTTAACGGATAGATTATTGTGCTCCAAACAATAGTACTTGATAGGGCATTATTAAAATGGTTGAAATACTATCACTTAGAACACTTATTTAAGACCATTTTTGCTCAGTTTTTCACTGAAGTGAAATGGAATTACACAGGTTCATCCTTCTGTCTGACCCAATTTTTGTTTTGTCTTATGTTGGGGGAAAGTAGTATTATTTGTAAGTGGTATTATTTTTTTAAAAAGTTAGGGTGGTAGCATCACAAACAAATTATACAAGTGTCGCTTGAAAATGTTGCTCGCCTTTTTCTATAGAGATGAAAAACTCTGATATCTAAGCTAGGAAAATAGACACTCTCTGAATAGAAATGAACAAAAAAAACCTTTACTTTATAGAATCCAAGAAACTACTGTCTAAGATACATAAGTAATATAGTACTATTTCAAATCTGGAAAAAACTAAATGACTCTACAGTTGTTAATATCATTTAGTGAAAATAAACTAAAACCATAGGGGTAAATATTTTTCAAGCAACTTGCTGAAATTCAATAAAGAAAAATTATAAGTACTTGTCAAAAGAACAAATAGAACATGGATGTTAGGAACTTTTTGCCAGATATTTTACTTTTTCTCATATCAAATATTTTAAATAATAATAAATATAATCACACAATAAATATTGATCACAAATATTAAAAATACTTTAGAGACTAAATTTGTTAAGAATACTTTATTCTAAAAATTATTCATCTATCTCTGTGTTTATAATTTGTCACTTTTGATTGTTTTAGTAATAATATAATTGCCACAAGAAGAAAATAATATTTCATATTATTAGTACTGTTTACTTCACAAAATGTTTCACATTCAAGGTCTTGACAGTGTTCCAATCTTAAAGATAAGGGTATAGAGGGCCAGAGAAGAGAATGACCTTCATGTAGTGTTTCCTCACTGCCAATTCACTGCTTCTTTTGTGAAAGATTCCACTAATTAATTAGCAATGTATTAAATATTTCTTAGTTCTCATAATGTAAAAAACACAGCAAACTAGCCAACCTAAAGGTAAGGGTAAATATTCAAATCTACCATCTTCTTTTGCTACAAGGAAATGAATAAACACAAGGTTTTAAATCTTTCCTCTTCTTACAAGGTGATATAAAATAAACCTTACAGATACTGAAGCCAGAGAAATTTTTTAAACTCCCATAGATGTATTGGAACAAATCTTACTGACTGGGTGAGTGGATTTTAAACTTTGCTGTAATATGCAGAGCCCCACTGGCACTCTATACCAATCAAAATACCTAAGGCTAAGAGGAGTCAGTATCTTTTAAAGATTCACAATAAAACCAAGTTTGGAAACTACTGGACTGTATCAAAGAAGTGATTAGTAATATGTAGACCCTGGATCACCCTTTCTGTACCTCTGTATCTTTCAAATTTCCCTGACAATTAGAATCACCTGAAACTTTATGAAGCATTTGGTTATCATTTGGAGATTCTGATCTAGAGAATTTGGTGGGATGCCAAGAAATATACCTATTTTCAACTATTACCTCTCAGTGATTCAAAATCTGGGAAATGTTAAGAAGTGATTGGTAAAAGAGAATTTATTGGAAATGAATGCCCCTTCTGGGTGGAAATCTCAAGTGATTTTTTTAAAATTCCTCTATCAGTAGAGTAGACCCCATCATGGAGAAAAAAAAAATTTACATCTCCTTATTTTCAAAATTAGAGTGTATTAATTCTAAAACAATACAAAAATGATAATATCTAATATCCTTGCTTTTTAGTAGATACAGAATTTCCTTCATCATGTAAATACAAAGGCCTTCAGAATTCTGAAGAAAAAAAAGATGTCAAAACACCAGTCTTGCTAATTTTCATATTTTTAATTCTTGGGGGGATTTGATTATAATCTGCTATGTGGCAGTGATTGGAAAATTGTATAATCACAAGATCCCATAACATTTCTGTTTAATTGTTCTATAAATTCTCAAATCTTATGCAAAAAGTATTGTTGTGGATAACGAAGAGAATGTTAGTGAGCCAAACAATAAATAATAAATTAGAACAGTAATTCTCAAAATCTGTCCCAGCTACATTATCAACCCTTGGGAACTAGTAAAAAATGCAAATTCTTAGACCTTACGCTAACTAACTGAATTCGAAATTCTGGGGCTCAGCAATGTGCATTTTAACCAGCTCTTCAGGTGATTCTAATAAATGATAAAATTGGAGACCATTTATTTAGAATAAATCTTTGTTAATTAGAAACATAATGAATGTTAGAGTATAATTTTCCAAGAGTTAAAGTTATGTCTTTCATATACAGTTGACCCCTAAACATCTCAAGGGTGCAAGGCTCCAACCCCCAGTGTAGATGAAAATTCACATATAACTTTTGACTCTCCAAAAACTTAAGTTGTCTCAGTATCTGTGGTAGTTTGATTCTAGGACCTCTTTAAAAATATCAAAATTCTCAGATACTCAAGTCCCCTTATAAAAAATGGCATAGATTGATAAATATAGTCATCTCTTTGCATCCACAGATTTCCAACCACAGATTGAAAACAGTGCAAACAGTTTTTGAAACAGTCCATATATAAATGGATTCATGAGGTTCAATCCCATGTTGTTTATGGGTCAACTGTAAATATAAAATGTGTTAAAGATGTTATTCAATGCATTAATTAAAGGAAACAATAAGAGATAAAACCTCGTTCAAAGAACATTTGCAAATTAGCTATTTAGAAGCAAGTTAAGGTAAAATTTATGTGTTATAAAAAAAGTAGTTAATGTCTAATAGAACCATGAAGTTTAACCTTTGGAGATATCTGTTATTTGCATTTCCACCAGACAAAAATTTAACAATTAACCTATGCCCCTATAGAATGCTTGAAAAATCCTGGGCAATAAAAAGTTGCACCCAGCACTGAACTGAAAGAACAAATTTTGTTTTTTTGGTTTTTTTTTTGGCCTATTTCCAAATTGCAGATTATTTTTATGACATAAATATGAAAATAGCTACTATTCATTAAAGCTACTTGAAAACAGAAGGGATTACTTTATGAATAAAATTGTCACTGGAGGTGGTTAAAAAGAGGTGATATTGGTCCCTCATCAAACATTATAAGAGAGAGATTCAAACATTAAATAAATTGATTTTAACTTGGTTTATTGTGTCACATTCAGGCTGAAGCCAAAGTAAAAATAAATATATTGCCTCTAAATTTTAAGTGTGGCATAGGCAACAGAGCTGAAGAATTAATTAATTTATTATAGCATATATTTGCAATCTAGCTGAATAAGAGCAAAACTCTGAAATGTTGGATTAATAAAGCATGGCTTTCTGTTAAAATGTACAGCTGAAACTTATTCAATTTCATTAACCAATGTCACCATAAAAATTAATTAATTTTTTTTAAAGGAAGTATGGCATGTTCTTATGCCTTGGCTAAGATTAGCAATAGCCAACGACGATCATTTTTCCATCACTGAAAGATAACAATTTGTTCTCTACAATATAATGCTAACTTGACACCCAAGCCCAAGTTTATATAATGTGCTAAATTACGCTTCTTTATGTTATGTTCATGTTATTTAGAAGTGTGTTGTTTAATCTCCATATATTTGGGGACTTTCCAATATTTTTCTGTAATTGAGTTTTACTTTAATTTCATTGGGGTATTAGAGTGTACATTGCATGATTTCTATTATTTAAAATTTGTGGTGTGTTTTATGGCCCATAGTGTGGTTTACCTTGATGAATGTACCATGTGAGTTTAAGAAAAACACATATTCTGCTGTTGTTAGATGAAATAGTCTATAGCTGACAAATACATTCAGTTAATTGAAGGTTTATTGAGTTCAGCTTTGAACTCTGAATCTGTTTTTTGTTTTTTGTTCAGCTTTGAACTGCTGAATCTGTTTTTTGTTTTTTTGTTTTTTGTTTTTTGTTTTTTAATGGTGGGTAATGAAGTCTCCAACTATGAAAGTAGATTCACCTAACTTTCCTTGCCATTCTATTAGTTTTTTGCCTCATGTAGTTGAACATTCTGTTGTTAGGCACATAAGTATTAAGGATTACTATGTTTTCTTTGAGAATTTATTCCCTTTTTATTATGTAATGCCCTTATTTAACCTTCATAACTTTTGTTGCTTTGAAGTTTACCCTGTCTTGATATTGATATAGCTACTCCTGCTTTCTTCTGATTAGAGTTAGAATGGTATATGTTTCTCTATCCAGTTACTTTTAAGATATATGTATCTATATTTAAAGTAGGTTTCTTATAGACAACATATAGCTGGGCCTTGTTTCTTGATCCACTCTATCTTTATCTTTTAATTGATATAGTTGACCATTGATATTTGGAGATTATTGATGTATTTGGACTAATATCTATCTTATTTGTTATTGTTTACTTGTTGCTTTGTTCTTTATTTTTATTTTTGTATTCCATTTTTTTATTTCTTTTGTGGTTTTAATTATTTCATATAATTCCACTTTTATGTAAGTTATACTTCTTTCTTTTTAGTTTTGGTGGTTGCCCTAAAGTTTACAATATACATTTACAACTAATCCAAATCCACTTTTAAATAACACTATGCCACTTCAAGAATAGTGTGAGTAGCCTATAATAAAATAATTGTTTTTCTTCTTTTCTATCTTTTGTATCATTCATTTAATTTATATGTAAGTATACATAAGCATATATAAATATATACATAAGATATACATAAGTATATATAATTAAATACATTGTTATTATTTAGAAGAACCTGTTATCTGTTAGAACAATTAAGAATAAGAAAAAGAAACATTTTTATTTTCCCTTATTCCCTCTTCAAGTTTCTTCCTTGCTTTATATAGATTTGAGTTTCTGATGTATTTTATTTTCTTTTTCTCTAAAGAAACTCTTTTAAAAACTCTTTTAAAAATTCTTGCAAGATAGATCTATTAGTAACAAATTTTCTCAATTTCTGATTGAGAAAATCTATTTCACTTTTGAAGGATAATTTTGCAGGGTGCAGAAAAGCTTAGTGAGTTTTTTTTTCTGTCAAAGTTTAAATATTGCACTATGCTCTCTTCTTGTTTGCTATGGTCTCTGAAGAGAAGGCAGATGTAATTCTTATTTTTGTTTCTCTATAAGTAGATGCTTTTTTCCTCTGGCTTCTTTCAGCATTTTTTTCTTTATCTTTGATTTTCTGTTTAAAAAGAATATGCCTAGGTTTAATTTTTGTTTGTTTGTTTGTTTGTTCTGTCATCTATTCAATTTGATGTTCCTTATGCTTGCTGGATCTGTGGTTTGATGTCTGACATTAATTTGAAGAAATTTTGTTATTATTGTTTTAAATATTCTTCTGTTTCTTTCTTTCTTTCCTCTCCTTTTGGCATTTCTACCACATATATGTTGTACCTTTGGTAGTTATTACTCAGTCTTTGGATATTTTTTCCAGTCTGTTTTCTTTGGTTTTACAGTTTTTGAGGGTTCTCTCGATATATCCTCTAGCCCAGAGATTTTTTTCTTCAACTCTCTACTAATAATCTCATCAAAAACATTTTTTAATTTTGCTATGGTGTGTTCAATATACAGAATTTCCTTTTGGTTCTTTCTTAGGATTTCCATCTCTCTGGTTCCATTGCCCAGCTGTTCGAGACTGCTCTCTACTTTACCCATTAGAGTCTTTAGTATATTAACCATAATTGTTTTAAATCACTTGTCTAATAATTCCAACATTACTACCAGATTCAATTCTGATGTTTGCTCTGTCTCTTCAAATTGTGTGTGTGCATTTCTTAATTATACCTTGTAATCTTTTTTTTTATATATATATTTGATAAATTGGTTAAAAGTAATTGCTATAAATAAGCCTCTAGTAGTGCAGTGATAAGCTGTTGGGGAAGTATTCTATAGTTCTATGATTATCTTGACTTTTAAATTGTTTCAACCCAAATTATTTAAAGATACTTTTTCAGCTTTGACACTGAAAAATAAACATTTTTAACAAAGGTTTTAGCATACACATAGACTGAGACTCTCATGGTATACTTAGAAACTAGAACTTTGTCATTCTGTTGTTGTTGTTGCTTTTATTTGATTTGAAGCAGAAACATTCTAGATTTGTTAAGTGTTAATCTTTCATTTGTGCTATTCTGCCTGTTTTTTTTTTAAACTGTTGAACAGTCAATATTTTTCACAGATAATATCCTCCCATCTGTTGGTCACATAATTCAAGCCCTTAACTCTAGAAGGAAATTAGAAAGTAACTCTGCATGTAGAGAAAATAATCTTTAGAGACAGAAGAGTGCTTTTGGAAAATGTTCCAGTCATTTTTTTCATCCTATTTGAAAGAAGAGAAAGTGTAGTGGGTAAAATTAAAGATATTACATAAAAGTTAGAAAGAGAAACCCCCATAGGTTCTTGTTTGTTAGAGAAGTGTCAATCGGCTTAGATACTAAGTCTGACTCAACTCTAGGTATTAAGATTTAGGAGTCATACATATGTTCAAATTTTTCTCTCCTCCATCTCAAATCACCATGATAAAAAATTGAAAATGTAGGGATATGGAACCAAGGGTCTGCTAGAAATAAGTAGTATATATGATGTTTTTAAGACTGTATTTTCTTAGTAACTTGAAGACATAGAATAGATTTCCAGATAGTAGCTTGGGATTCAATGATTAGAAATCTGTTTTTATCAAAGCTAACCTAAAGTGCTTGGAATACTTAAAGCTTTATTTGCCAGTATTACACACCCACTTTCTACTTATATATTTTCTTTTTTGTTATTTTGGATGTAATTGATTGTTAGTGTTTAACTGCAACTAGTCTGCCATTTTTTCCCCAATAACTTGAATTTAAATGGAGCTCTGAGGACAATGTATTTTCTATTACATAAAAGAAAGAGCCTATATTGTACTCTACTTATAATCTTCATTGAATTTGAGGTGGTATATATTTACCTTTAGCTTTTTTTTAGCATAAAAAAAGCTAAAAATGTCAGTGTAATTAGAAATGAGAAACAGCTAAAATAGCTTTCAACTAAAAAATCTAAATTGCCGATTTAAATGTTTTTGCTCTTTTTTCTCCTTTTAGAAGAGCTTTTATTAAGCATAAAAAGGTTTATGATGGAAGAAATAAAGAGCTTAGCTACATCAGAAATTAGACCTGTAACAATAAGGATATCTAGGTATTTTTATAGATGGGATATCACGTTAAATAAAGCTCTTGTTAAAGAAAGTTTTCTATCTTAATAAAAAATATTATTTATATCTGTATTTTTGGGGGTCAAATCTCTTCAATAAATCACAATTTTATTCATTATGAGTAAGTTAATATTCTTCTATTGCTTTCATGAATATTATAAATTTTTAGTGTTCTTCCCATTATATTCAAATTTGTGACTCTGTATTTCTTACCAATAGGGGAAAAAATGCAAATATCAGAGATATAGAAAATCTATAGCTATAATATAAATAAACATTTTATGTGAAGTGAGTATAAATGTATATGTTTAAGGCAAATAGAGATTCCTCTAGAAAAGAGAAGTTTAAAAAAAGAAAAAGTACAAAGAATAAGATTATTTATTGCTAAAAACAATTAGCAAATATTAGATGGAAGGTAGTAAAAGAAGGTGGAATGAAAAGCGAGAAGCAATTAAAGAAAGAAAAAAGGTGAAGTAATAAAATGCCCTATTCAACTATGTCTTCTAACAATGACTCAACAATTGTACTTTAATCCCAAAATATTCCATTCAGCTCAGTGTCAAAATGGTGAACTAGATAAATGCTGTGCTTGCCTCCTCATGACCACATCAAAATTAAAAACTACAGAAGAAACATTATGAAAAATCACCTAAAATCCAGCTAAATAGAGTCCTATAACTAAGAAGATACAGGAGAAGCCATGTGAAGACTGGTAAAAGGGGTGGAGACCTGTAGAATCAACTGATACCACACCCATGTGTGGTGGTTAAGAATCAGGAGAAACATATTGGCTGTGGAGGTCCCTCAAGAGGAGTGGAAGAGCAAGGGGTCCCAGTTTCATTCTAGGCTCCCCAGCCCAGGGTTCCAATTCCAGGGAGAGGAGTCACCATAACATCTGGATGTGAAAACAAGCAGAGATTGTGGCTTAGTGAGAAAAAGGGTGACTGTAGTACCAGATGTTCCTCCTGAAGGGCCCATATATGAACTTGTTCACTGACAGACTCACTTGCTCTTAGCTATAGCACTGGTGCAGCAGCTCAAAAAGCAGCAAGGACATATGGGGAAAAAACTGACTTATCTGGCTTCAAGGTGAGAGCTGGAGGGGCAGTTTCCTTCCGGACAGAAGTGGTGGCAGAAACCATTGTTCCTTTGTTGAGCCCTCATCCCACCCACTGTATCTGAATTATCATCAACCTTGTTCACTCACCCTGTGATTCCTTGAGACCATGCCCCACCCAACTTGTGGGCCTCCAAGCCTCTTACAGTGGCTTTTTAAGAAAGTGACTCATGTTTCTGACTTTCCTAAACTCTATCTAAAGTTTACAAATTCCAAATAAACATAATCTGGCCTTGGCATACCCTGTACCTCTTGCTAAGAAGCCCCAAGCCTGTCACCAGCAGCAGCTAGCCTTGCTTCATTGCCTAGCCTTTTCCAGGCATCTCCAAGTCCAGCATAAATAGTAACCATCTTCAGATCACTTTGTAGCTCATACCAAGTTGCAAGAGGTAGGGCACAGGCAGCAGCTAAACTTGGCCTGGACCAGAGCCTTTTCCAAGAGGCCCCAGAAACAGCAAACCCAGTGGCTAGCTTCAGATCACATCAGAGCACCACCCAAGCACCTCTACAAAAGACACACCTAATCGGCAGACTCGACAGGCACCAGAGTCCTGCTAACGTGAATCCTGCTCCATAAAGACAGCCACTGCATAATAGCTCTTCCATTGTAGTCATGGCCAGTCTTTGCAACAAATCAGCCTGAGGATCTGTCCTTTCCACTGATGTGCCAACTGCAATCAAAGCTCATCTACAACAGGAGGGCACACACAATACACACAAGAAACACGCCTACAGCACCTGACTCAGGTCACCAGGAAGACTGTGCCACTGGGCCCCACAGACCACCTATTACATAAGGTCAGTCTACCAAGACCGAAAGACATAGCAGCTCACCTAATACATAGAAACAAAAACATAGAGGCAGACAAAATAAGTAGGCAAAGAAATATGTCCCAAATGAAAGAACGTAACAAAGCACACACACACACACAAAAGAACTAAACAAAATGGAGACAAGCAATTTACTAGATGCAGTGTTTAAACGATGTTCAGTGATCTTAGCGAGAACTTTAACAAAGAGATAGGAAACATAAAAATGGAGATAGAAAACCAAAAAAAAAAAGATCAGAAATGAATAATACAATAACTCATGTAAAGAATATACTAGAAGGAATCGACAATAGATTAGATAAAGCAGAGGACTGAATCAGTGATTTGGAAATTAAGTCTACTGCAAATTCGGAGACTCCAGACTCAACTCTCTCCAGACCAGCACCCAATTCTCATCAGCTATGATCAACCAAGGCTATGTTTACCTGAAGGCAAAATCATGCCAAACATTGCTTTTGTTGGTGAAACTGATGTTAGGATAGGTGAAACTGAAATTTCTTTGCTAGATATGATTCAGTAAAAAAAAATGTAGATAATCATAGATTGAACTGGTATGTTCAAAGGCTATGAATTTGTTTTCTTTTATAATGTAGAAGTGCAGAAGACAGAAGAATCAAGGATAAATTCTTATGGTAAAAAATTGAAACTGGCATCTGCACAGGAAACAAAATTTATGTGCTTATAATGCGCAGCCATGTTCTTTGGTTTTTAATCTTCCTCATCCACCACAGTTTCAGAGTGTCTGGAGTAATTCAAACACTAAAATTTATATAAAGCCTCCAACAAGGATAAATCCTATAATTCAGTATGTTCACACATATCCTCCTTATCCAAGTTCACCAGTTTAGGTCATCACGAGATATCAGATACATATATATAATTATCAGATGCCACAACAGTGGCCTACTAGAAAACAAAAAGAGTTATGTTTTACCTATGTTTATATGGCTGATAACTACCAGAGGAGCTGAAGTTTTGCCTGGTGAATGCTTAGGTCATGAAGCTACTCTATCCTCTAAAAATGGCTCACGAAAGAAATATGTGAACCAGAGCATATAGATAGTGGTATCTAATCTATTAATATAGAGAACAGACTGAGAAACTGTTTTTACTTAAGATGACAACTTCCAAGGATAAAAGATCACATCATTTTAAAAGAAGTCAGGCAGTATTTCAATCTGTTTACTTCTCTCTGCTAGCTTTCTAGTCTCATGGGAAATTGCTGGTTTTGAATATTGAAAAAAGACTGAAAATTTTCTGCTATTAAAGAAATTTAATTCTGAATATTGATAAATCACACTTAGACTATACAAGCTGGATAAGGTTGTCAAGTTTTATTTTATATTGAAACTTTTAAACTAAATGTTTACTTAGAAATTGGTTTTGTTTTAAATATATAGTTGAAAATAAAAAAAAATGAGACTGAAAGGAATAACTTACAAAAAAACAAGAAAACATCATCCAGTAAAGAGACAAAAAAAAAAATCTTTGAAGGATTCTACACTAGATAATGAAGGTGATGCACTAAAATATATTTAAAAATTTTTTTTAAGTGTGTAATAGTTTTCAATTGACATATTAAAAATGTTGAAACTTTTTAAATGTGTAGGCATAGGTTTGACATGTAAAACTTATTTTGAGTAAGAAAATCCCTTAGTTTGCTTAAAAGTAATTAAACATTGTTAATTATACTTGCACAAAATTAACAGATACATTAGAAAGTAGATGTGTGGAAAATACATTTTGAAAATGATAAATGATTTTTCCAAATTATGGTTATGGCATATTTTTAATTAGTGTGTTTATGTTAATGTGTAATTGCTAGTAAAAAAAAGTAATATTTTTAAATTTACTTGTATAAACTTTTTCTCCCAAACACTGTGGTTTTTGTGCATAGTTTTTAAAAACTTTAGATTTATAAACTCTCTTTTCACACATGGATTTCATGGAAGCTAAATAATTTTCTGATAAATAAAATATTACTTTTATATTTAAAAAATAATAAAGTGCTAGAAACTGAAAAAAAAATCTCATTTATATTTAGGATATTCTATATAGGACCCTAACCTCAAATGGAGATTATTCTCTAAGACTGAATTGATAAAAATAGAGTGAGGGCTTAGATGTGATTATATGCCCAGTAGAGTCTCATACTCAGTCACTGTACAATGTCGGTCCTGGTACAACTATCAATAGCACATGGATTAAGTAGATGGAGCCAGTTGTCATCTGGGCCAAGAACCAGTGCAGATTTCTTGTATACCTTGAGTTTCTGGAGAAAATATTTTGTAAACCCTGAAGCTTGGTCCTAGATGCTATTTTCTTATCCTATAACCTCTCTGTCTAATATCATTTCCTCATGACTTCAATAACCAACTGTTGACCCCACCCCAAATTATCTTCCTAATCTCCTAATGTAATCCACACAGTTAGTAATAACTGTCATATACTGAGTTCTTACACTGCTAGGCATCATGCCAAGCACTATATATACATTATTTAATTTTATAATTACAAGCGTATTTTTATACCCAGGCACCTAAAACTCAACAGATTTCAATCTAAATTTATGACTTCTATCAAATATGCTTTTGCCCAGTTTGTCCTATGTCTGACTTCTGGTATATGCTGAAACCCAGGAATCATCCTTGATTTATCTCATTCTTTCATCCTTAATAATCAACAATTATTAAGACCTTTTTATTCTTTCTCAAAACATCTCTTTATTCTTTCTATTCACCACCTTTAGTCCAGACCATTTAAATTATCTGGATCATTACAATGGATTCCCATGATCTATTTACAATTTTTTAAGATAATTGATGAAGTAAAATTTTGAAGTTATAAATCATTGTTTAGTGTTCTCTCTTTTAAAAATCCATCAATAACTTCCCATTACCCAGGGTATAAGGTACAAATTCTTAGCATGGCTACAAAGTCTTACATAATTTGACTTTTTTATTCTCTCAAGAGCTCAGACTCATCCCACATTTTAGTTGTCCCAGTCATACTAAACTTACACCACCTCTTTATCCCCTATTCATCCTTCAAGTCTTATCTTTAACATAATCTCTACAAGAAACTTATCTTGACCTCACCCCTACTGAAATTAGGTAATTTAGAATATTTTTATATGCCTCCATAGAAAAGAATACTTATTTTATGTGACATTCCTAACATTTATAATTACTGTTAGTATCTGCCTTCCCTACTTATTGTAAATTTCCTGATGCCACCATGCAGTGTCTAAATACATCTTTTCTCTAGTACTCTCCACCCATCACATCTGTCAGAGAAGGCACTTAGTATTATCTGTCCAGCTGAACACCTTGTGTTCTTGTTAGATCAGCAATATGCTCTTGTTTTTTTCTCAGCTACCTGACTGAAGTAGTATCTTAAAATTTTTATCTTCCTTTATTTTGTTTCTGTTATAAGAACTTTTAAACATACATAGAGATAATAATGAGCCACCATATAAATTAGTATATATCTTTAATATGTAGACTGACCACAGTATAACTGATACTGTGATTGGACAAAAAAAAAAAAAAAAACTATTTAAACCTTCTCATAAAATGCCTTTCTGAACTTCCAAAGGCTGGAGAGATAAGAAAGCATGCCCTAGATCCCTAATATTTTTTCAATTATAGTTGTGGATTTGATTTAAGATCTGACAATCAGATTCCTGTGACTTTTAAAGAAAGAAAGGCATATATTTTGCAGATATGGATAACAGCAGAGGAAACATGAATGTGGAGCTTATAATCATAGGCAAATTTCTTTCTGACTGTATAGCAGCTTCCTGATACGACAGTAAGAGCAGATTTCCTGGAGGCCTTGTCTGTGGTGTTACATGGTGAGTCAATCTCATCATCCAAACCTAAAATTCAATTCTTCAATTTTGCAAAAAATTCTATATATCCTTTGTCACTCTGTTATAAGACTTTTTTTTTCTGCTCAAATTAGCTGGAGTAATTAGATTCTGTATTTGCCATTGAACACTGATTAATATAAGAATCACCTCCTCTCATGGTTTCTATGAAATCTTTTATTCCATTCATTTTTGGGTACTCAGATATTATGATTGAATGAGATCCTATAGAAAAAAAAATTGGCAATGGCTTACTCAGCTGGATGATCTAGGAATGTATCATTCAAAGGAAGGGGCCCCAGTGCCAAAAAAGAAGTTGATTTTTTTGCATGGCAATTAAAGATAAACAATATATAGGAAAATAAGCTGCATGATCAAGAGAAAGAAAAAACATTTAGAATGTCATTAAGCTCAATAAATTGATGAACTGAAAGAAGAGATCAGATTAGAAAGCAGATGGATCAAGGGCTGACTCAGGAGATTGCCACCTGGGGTGATTTGATTCCTTCCTGTGCAAACCACCTCATTGGTCAATGGGTGAAAAATGAATCTGAATGAAGTTGACTACTGGCAAAGAGGAGCCGGCAGTCAAGAAAAAGGAAGTACCACCTAACTCCCAGGAGTTGCATTCAGAGGGGCCAACAAAGGACCCCTTAGAGAAGCTATGCAAGCTTGTCATGAGAAGAACAGATTTTATCACCAGTCAGGATCAGAAGCCATAAAACCAACTTAACAATTTAGTCAAGTAAGAGCTTTCTGCTGCTTGATCCTTTTCTCACGTTCCACATTGCAATCCAGAAGTGATCAGTAACTACATCTGGTGAGTGGGAAAAGAGAAAAGTGAGAAAGAGAGAAGAAACTCATCCCTAAAAACACCACCTGTCTCCTCTAGGCCATAATTAGGCCCTAGAAAGGAAGCAGAAAGGATCCTTATTCTTGAATTAAGATAGAAATATCAATTAGTACACAAAATGGGGTATTCTAAGGTCTTAATGTAGACAATGTTTTAAAACTGAGAGTGGTAATAGGTTTGTCTCTAATTGTTACCAATAAGTTCATGGGGCCTACTTGGATCTATCTGATATCAGGGGGAAAACTTTCCCATTTTATAAATTTTAAAAGGAACATTGAAGAAAAATATAGTTGCATTTTCCTCATCTCACAAATTATGTATATTTTGAAAAAAGAAAAGCTAGAAAAATATGTTCCAAACAGTTGATAGAACTTACGTAAGGAGCATTAGAAAGAACTTAAGCTTTCTACATTATTAACATTTCTAATTATTTTTGTAATACTTGGTTTTAGTATGACTCTGTAATTAGAAGGTGCATGAAGATATTTTTAAAAAGAAAGACTAGTAGCAAAGATAATACGAGTGGTTGGATTTAAGAAATAGTTATTCTATAGCTGCTTTTGTGTTCTCTCTTTCAGTAGATAGGAATATCCATTGGACATTTCCAATAAATTCTAAACATCTGTGATTATTACATCTACCTCACCCTACCCTTGCTATATTCAATGTCACCAATTCCTATTGATTTTACAATTTAAATATTTTTCCAAAGAGATTTCTTCCTCTATATATTTGGTACCTCAGTCTCAGCTCAATGTCAGATTTTTGCATTTTATATTCAGATTTTGAAATATTTGTAAGTAGTCTCCATGATTCTTGTGTTTTTCCTCTCCTCCATATATATATATAAAGCATATTCCTCTTCAAGCATGATGTGGATTCTTGGCAAGGCAAACCCATTTCCTTAATATAAAAATCCTCCTAATAATCTGTCTATATATGACTCTTTCATTCTGAAAGAAAACAATTTGACAGCCTTCTGAATTTTATATACACAAAATATTCATTATGTGTTATAAGATTAAGAGACATAAATATTAAGTTTGATGATGATTTTGTCAATGTTTAATCTGTAGAAAATATGTACTGTGAAAATTATTTTCTAATGGGCCAGTTCTCCATAGCTTTTTTAAAAATCAAAGAGGATTCTCTCTAGTTAAAGTAATTTGTTCTTACAATTTAATAATTTAAACAGTGATTTCTGCAATAACTCTAGGGAGAATATTACTTACATCTTTAAATAAGGAGCAGCATTAGTGATTACATCTTAATTTGCCTATCAAAATTTATCTTCATTCTTGCACTGTTGGCTGAAAACCATTCATCAGAACTCTGTAAAACTTATATCCATCCTAAGAATTATGGTCTCTGAATCAAATTGGTTTTTGGGGGCACAACTTTCCTCACTGTAGCTGAAGAGAGCCTTGAAGTTGAGAAAGTCACCTTGCTTTTATTTTAGTAAAAACTCCAGCATCACAGAATTTCAGAAGATGAAGAGCAGCCATCATTTATCATATTACAACAGAGCCACTGAAGTCCAAAGGACCCAACATCGCACAACAAATTGGTGTCTGAAATAGGGACCCAAGTTGATGATATGAGGTTCTATTTAATACTGAGTAAACTTCTAACAAATAATGAAATATTTTTTCTCTCATACTGATCTGTGGGAGATTTTTTCCTTCTAAATCAATCATACCTAAATATATAATGTGCATGATAAATTTTATTAAACTGAAAAAATACAATCAAGTTGTTTTAGGGAGATGGGCGGCACCATGTTCTCCCCAGTCTGGTGATAAGCATGAGGATCAACTTATCCTGTTCCTACCCTAGGCTTCCTTGGACTTCCTCAAGGAATAATCAGTCTAATCTGTTGCTGATATCCTGAGGAAGAGGAGAGCCACTGGAGGAATGCTGGGACAAATTCATTTTAGAAAGACACAAACCACCCTAGCAACTTTACATAACCCACGGGTTATTTCTTCACAACTATCTTCCCCCATTCTTTGATCTGAATTTATCTGAAAGCATAAAACTGTTAGATTTTGAGTTACCATCTAATATGATTATTCTCTAATGTGATGTTTTATAATTCTACTGTGTAATTCTACTGGCTACCTATATAAAGAGCACAACATATAATTTTAGTTGCATAATGCTTATGTCTTTAGTAGGAAATATTTTATACCATGTCCACAGTAAATACTATATAGTGAAAAGTGGTTATTTGTTGCTGTTTTTGCTACATAAAAATATATATATTCTTGTGAATCAGCTTTCTGGCCTACTAAATGACAGTCTTTTTGATATTGAAAAGTTTATGACATTAAATGGGATATTTTGCTGCAACTGATTATATCAATGCATCAATTGCAGAACTTTTTTTTTTTAAGTTTACTGGGGTAACATTGATTAATACAATTATATAATTTTCAGATGTACATTATCATTTGCTATCTATATATTCTATTGTGTGTTTAACATCCAAAGTCCAGTTTCCTTAAGCTACCATATAGTTGATCCCCTTTACCCCTTTATATTAGACCCCCTTTATCCTGTCTACCACCCTCCTCTTCTCCCATCCCACTAGTAATCTCTACTCTATAGTCCTCTGGTAACCACTAGTCTATAGTCTATGTCCATGAGTCTCTGTTTGTTTGTCCTGTTCATTTGTTGCTTTTAGGTTTATATTCTATATATAAGAGATATAATGTGATTTTCAACTTTTTCTGTCTGGCTTATTTTGCTTAGCATAATTATCTCAAGATCACAAATGGCAGTATTTCCTCTCTTCTTATGGCTGAGCAATATTTCATTGTATATATTATGCCACAGCTACTTTAGCCAATCATCTATTGTAGGACACTTCAGTTGCTTCCATGTCCTGGCCACTGTCAAAAATACTGCTATGAACATTGGTGTGCAAATAGCTTTTCAGATATGGGTTTTCAAGTCTTTGGGGGTAAATACCCAGTAGAGGGATTGCAGGATCATAGAACAGATTGATTCTTAGTTTTCTGAGGAAACTCTATACTGTTTTCCAAAGTAACTGTACCAATTTGCAGTCCCTCCAGAAATGTATGAGTGTTCCCTTTTCTCCACATCCTCTCTAACATTTGTTATTACTTGTCCTGTTGATTTTGCTATTCTAACAGGTATGAGATGATATCTCATTGTAGTTTTGATTTGCATTTCTCTAATAGCTAGTGATGTTGAGCATCTTTTCAAATATTTGTTGGCCATTTATATATTCTATAGAAAGAAGTTTCTGTTCAGATTCTCTGCCCATTTTTTGATTGGATCATTTGTGGTATTTTTTGATATTATTAAGTTGTATGAATTCTTTGTATATTTTGAATATTAGACCCTTATCAGAGGCATTGCTTGCAAATATATTTTGTCATTCAGATGGTTCTCTCTTTACCTTGTTTACGATTTCTTATGATGAGCAGGAATTTTTAGTATGATGTAGTCTTTCATTTATTTTAGCTTTTACTTTGCCTACATTTTAGGTCAAATTCATAAAAACCTCTTTAAGGCCAAGGTACTTGAGTTTAGTTTCTATGTTTTCTTTTATGCAATTTATTGTTTCAGGTCTTATATTTAGGTCTTTAATTCATTGTGAGTCAATTTTAGTGTGTGGTGATAGACAACAATCTAGTTTCATTCTTTTGCAGATGGCCTTCCAGTTTTCCCAGCACCATTAATTAATTGAAGAGGCTTTCATTTTCCACTGTACATTTTTGGCTTTTTTTTGTTGAAAATTATTTGCTCATGTAAATATGGGTTGACTTCTGGATTCTGTTGCACTGATTCATGTGTCTGTTTTCCTGCCAATACCATGCTGTTTTGATTACTGTTGCTTTGTGGTATAAACCAGTTGAGCAGAGTGATGCCTTCAGCCTCGCTCTTTTTTCTCAGGATGGCTTTGGCAATTCGGGGTCTTTGCACTTCCATATAAATCTGATGAATTTTTGTTGTATTTCTTTAAAAAAACTGATGGGATTTGGATGGGGAATACATTAAATCTGTCACTGCTTTAGGTAGTATGGTCATTTTAACTATGCTGATTCTTCTAATCCAAGAACAGGGAATATCTTTCTATTTCTTTGAATCTTCTTTGATTTCTTTTAATAGGGTCTTATAGTTATTCTTAATAGGTCCTTGATTTGCTATGTTAAATTTATTCCTAGATATTTTATTCTTTTTGGTGCAATTGTAAAAGGAATTATTTTTTTCCCCTTCTTTTTCTGAAACTTCATTATTAGAGTGTAGAAATGCTACGGATTTTTGAACATTGATTTTATATCCAGCAAATTTACTGTATTTGCTTATTGTTTCTAGTAGTGTTCTTGTGGAGTCTTTAGGGTTTTTATGTAAAGAATCATGTCATCTGCAAATAGTGACAGCTTGACTTCCTTGTTTTCTATTTGGATGCATTTTATATCTTTCTCTTGTCTGATTACACTTGCTAGGACCTCCAATGTTATATTGAATAACAGGGGTGATAGTGGATAGCCTCCCCTTGTTCTTGATCTTAGAAGGAAAGTATTTTGTCTTTCACCTTTAAGTATGATGTTGGCTGAGGATTTGTCATAGAAGGCCTTTATTATGTTAAGGTACTTTCCTTCTATACTGATTTTGTTGTGTTTCGATCATAAATGGATGTTATATCCTATCAAAGTCTTTTTCTGCATCTCTTGATATGAACGTATGATTCTTATTTTTTAATTTGTTTATGTGGTATATCACATTAATCGCTTTGCATATGTTAAACCATCTCTGTGCCTCTGGGATGAAGCCCACTCAATTGTGGTATATACTCTTCTTAATATGTTACTATATTCAGTTCACTAGTCATTAAAGATTTTTGCATCTATGTTTATGAGAGATACTGGTCTGTAGTTTTCTTTCTTTGTGTTATCTTTACCAAGTTTTGGTATCAGAGTAATATTGGCCTTATAAAATGAATTGGGAAGTATTGCCTCCTCTTCCATTTTTTGGAAGATTTTGAAGAGAATAAGTATTAAATCTTCTTTGAATGTTTGTAGAATTCACTGGTGAAGCCATTTGGCCTTGGACTTTTACTTTTTGGTAGGTTTTTGATGATTGTTTCCATTTCCATGCAGATCAGTTTATTTAGATTTTCCAGATCTTCTTGATTCAGTCTAGGAAGGTTGTAATTTTCTAAGTACTCGTCCATTTCTTCTAGATTATTAAATTTGATGTTATGTACTTTTCCATAGTATTTTTGTATGATCTTTTGTATTTCTGCAATATGAACTGTAATTTTCTCTCTTTTATTCCTGATTTTGTTTATTTGTATCCTGTCTTTTTTATCTTTACTGAGTCTAACCAGGCAGTTGTCAATTTTGTTAATCTTCTCAAAGAACCAGCTCTTTGTTGTATTTATTTTTTCTATTTTTATTTTGTTTTGTTTTGTTTTCAATTTCATTTATTTCTGCTCTAATTTTGATTATTTCTCTTCTTCTGGTTTTAAGCTTCATTTGTTCTTTCTTTTCTCATTTTTTAAGATGAAGTATTAGGTTATTTTGGGGGGGTTCGTTTTTTGTTTTTTTGTTTTTGTTTTTTTGTTTTTTTTTGTTTTGAGATAGGCCTGTAATTATAAGAACTTTCATCTTAGGACAGCTTTTGTTGTGTCCCAAAAGTTTTGATATGTCGTACTATCATTATCATTCGTTTCTATATAGCTCTTGATCTCTCTTTTTATTTTTTCTCTGATCCAGTAGTATGTTGTTTAATTTTCATGTATTTGTGATTCTTTCTGCTTTTTTTTTTTGCAGTTGATCTCTAGTTTCAAAGCATTATGATCAGAGAATATATTTGTTATGATTTCAACCCTCTTATATTTGTTGAGGCTATCTCTGTATCCCAGTAAGTGGTCAATTCTTGAGAATGTTTCCTGTGCACTAGAAAAAAATGTATAAGCAGCTGTTCTGGGATTGAAGGCTCTGTAAATGTCAACTATGTCCTGTTGGTCTAATGTGTCATTTAAAGCTGTTATTTCTTTATTGATTTTCTGTTTGGATGACCTGTTCATATCCGAAATTGGGGTAATTTGGTCCCTGACTACAACAGTGGTTTGATCTGTTTTTCTCATTAGTTCTGTTAGTAATTGCTTTACATATTTCGGGGCTCCCTGATTGGTAGCATAAATATTAAGAAGTGTTATGTCTTCTTGGTGTGTGATTGATTCTCTTTATCATTATGAAGTGTCCCTCTGTATCTTTCTTTACCTTTTCTTTTATTTTGAAGTCTATTTAATTCGATATTAGTACTGCTACTCCCACTTTCCTCCATTTGCTTGAAATATCATTTTTCACCTTTTCACTTTGAGTCTATATTTGTCTTTGGAGCTGAGATGTGTCTCCTAGAGGCAGCATATGATTGGGTTTTGTCTTTGATTCATTCTATAGCTCTGTGCCTTTTTATTGGTGAGTTCAGTCTATTTATATTTAGGATGATTTTGAAATATGACATCTTCTTATAGCCATTTTGTCTTTTGCTTTCTGGTAACTCAGTGTTTCCATTGCTTCTTTGTACTTGTGTTTCTGTTTCCTTTATTTTGGTTGGCTTTTGTGGGTTTTACTCTGGTTCTTCTTGTTTTATGTTATATACTTCAGTTCTGAATCTGTGTGGTTACTATAGATATATATATATATATATATATATATATATATATATATATAAAGAGAGAGAGAAAGAGAGACTATTTCTAGCAATTTAAATTAAATTTCATTGCTTCTGTCTTATAAGTGCAACTTTATCTTTATCCCTGTTTGGAACTTCATATTAATATGTAAAGCCTGGTAACTCATACTCACAGCTATATAAAAGACTAGAAATCTTGAATTTTACTCTAGACCTTGAGGCTACACTGATGCCAAGGCTGTATGTGTGTATATATATATATAAAGTCGTCCATTTTCTTCTACACGTGCCTTTTCTCCTTCCCTCTTTGCAAATTTGGATCTTTGAATCCTCTCCTTTTCAGTCATCATTATCTCAGTTTGTTCCTATGTATGCTGAACATTCATTGCTATCTTGTAGTAACAATTCTCTTATTATTTAAGCTAAAAATGCCCTGTTCTTAGTAAGGGTTGCACTCCTCTGCTTCTATTTGCTTAATAGTCACCTTACTCTTTTTTATTGTTATTTTGTTTTAGGTGAACTGACCCCTTTCAGTATTTCCTGTAGTGCAGGCCTCAGAGTGGAGAATTCCCTTAGATTTTGTATGTCTGGAAAAGTCTTAATTTCCCTTTCATATCCAAAGGAGAGCTTAGCTGGATACATTATTCTAGGCTGGTAGTTCCTTTCACGTAATATTTTAAATATTAGATTCAATTCCTTTCTGGCTTGTAAGGTTTGCTCTGAGAAGTCCAACAATAATCTAATGGGTTTTCTTTTATATGTTACCATTTTTTCTCCCTGTCTGCCTTGAGAATTCTATCTTTGTTGTTGATTTTTGATAACTCTAATACAATGTGTCTTGGTGAAGGCCTTTTAAGGTTGATATATTTGAGTATTCTGTTGACTTCTTGAATTCTAAGTGCCAGCTCATTCCTTAGATTTAGAAAATCCTCATCTACTATTTGTCTGAAAATGCTGTCTAGTACCTGTTCCTTTTCCTTGCCTTTGATAATGCCCATTATTCTTATGTTTCCTCTCTTGATGGTATCAGCTAGTTCTTAAATTTCTTTTTCATTATTTTTCATTCTTTGGTTTTTCTCTTCTTCCTTCTGATTTCCTTCTAGATTTTTTGTCTTCAATATCACTCATCCTTTTCTCCATTTGGTCAACTCTATTTTCAAAGCTTGCTATTTCATTTTTCAACTCTTGCACTGTGTGTTTTTTCTCCAGAAGATCTATTCTTTTCTTTTTGAGGGTTTCAATCTCCTTGCTCTGCTCATCTAGTTGTTTTTTTAATTCCTGAAATTGTTGATATGACTTGTTTTGGAAGGCAATGAGTTTTTTCAGAGGTACCATCCTGAATTCTCTGTCATTTAAGCTGTATATTTCTATGTCTGTAAGTTTATTTTCTGGAGATTTTTCTCTTTCTTTCTGAGATGCTTTGTCACCTTGGTTGTTCGTAATGTTTAATGGACTATTTCACTGCTTGGACATTAATAGAAATGTATTCTGTTGTTTTGCAAGATAGAAGGTTTATAATATTAAAGGTCTGTCTTTAGACTGTTTCAAAGAAGGTGCTTTTCTTTTGGTTTTCAGTAGGTGGTGTCTAAGCCTCTTGGATCCCTGCTTTATATAATGCCTAAAAACACTTTCTTAAAAAATTTTCTTGTAGATAATTAATCGCACTCACTATCTTCAGTTTCAGTCCCTGTTAGTGTCAGCAACAATCTCCGCAGCATTTGCTCAGCTTCCCCGGGGGCTCTGAGGTGATCATTTTTAAAGGGTATGGAGGAAGGGGCCTTCTGGGTTAGGAGTTGGGGCTGCAGTTCAGCCTTGGTTTTGCCACTGGGTTTGGTAAAAAATTAACTATTGTTTCTCTGCAGTCTTGTCCCACCCACTTCTCTGTCTGCTGCCCTGATGACTGGGCCACTCCGTCTAGCATCAATGACTCACAACAGTCACAGGCAGGGCTATTCAGGGAAATTCCCACACCTTCACCCCTCTCCTTCCTCTTACAGAGTGCTCAGGTGGCTACAAGAGGCAGCTTCTTTATTTCTCTCAGTCCATTGCCTGACATCTGATGTTCTGACCTATGGTAGTTCTTATCTGCAGATTCCATGCTCAGATATGCTGGTGTGCATTTGGGTGTTTTTTGTTGAGTTTTAGTTGTTCAGTATATTGTTGTTTCAAGGGGAGAGATGAGAGGAAGTCTCTCACTCTGCCATGTTTCTGTCTGAATCCCTGTTGCTGGTTATAAATCATCTTCTTTATGACAAATTTACTAAACAGATCAAGAAGCTAGGCATAAAGATTCTCTAATGCATTGATCCACTTAGAAAGTTAAATATGGATGTTGCGAGTCTTAATTTTGATGGCATTTTACATAGAAAAAATAAAACTCTTAAAAATACATACAAAGAATAATATTTTAAAGCTTCTGAAGCTACCAGATAGAGTTTGTTTAGGCAAATTTAGCAGCAATTTAGTAGCTTGAAGAGATTTAATTACTTAGATGGCTGCATCTGAACTTCATTTAAATTTCTGTACTCTAAATTTTTGTCACATTAACTGTATTACTGTCTATACTTTTCTTTGTCTATGTTATTTCTCTACTTTCCACATAAATATTTGATTACATTATTATTCTAATTTATTTTACCCTTTATGTTCAGTTTTTATATTTTATAAATATTTTTGTTAACATAATAAGTATTCTTTCCTGATTTAAGCCACTCTAATTTTTTTAAATATCAGATTCAAAGACAAAAATGAAAGAAAATCAAATAAAGATTAGTGCCTATGAAGCTCTTTTATTTGAGTTAAAGATATCAACTTCATGGTAATAAAAGTTCCTCTTCATGATTAGGTATGAGTATGAATGATAATTATTTGCAAGAATGTGATTCCCAAACAAGCATCACTTAACACTCACTTTTGGCTCATTAACAAAAATCAGAAAGCACAGGCATAAACTAAATATTTTGGGAGCTATTTTGATAGGGCTAAAGTCAAATAAGTTTCTAGATATTACTTCTTGGAATACTTATGAAAATAGATTAGAGAAGTCATGAATAAAAAGAAGCATGCCTGCAAGAAATGACCTATGCTTTAGAGTTATATCATCTCATAAAACTCTTCATGATGTCAAAATCTTAAAAAAACAATTAAAAAATCCTCTTCTGTTCTCAATAATTATATATATATATATTGCTTAATTTTAAGTATATTTATTTACATGTATGTTAAACTTAATTTTTACGTATTTTAAATTTATATGTATATTAAACTTAATTTTAAGTATATTTATTTATATGTATGTTAAACTATTTTTATTAACATGTTCAACAAAAACTGAGCTTCTACAATGTGTCAGGAATATTGTTAAGTGCTTGAGACACTTGGATTAATAGGACCCAGGCCCTACTCTTGCAAACTAAATATCACTGCTGAGTTTTGCAGTTATTTGCTAAAGAAATGAGCAATATTTATATTTAAGCCCATTTTTATGCATGCATGATTGAAATCTCAGTCTTCTTGAAATAGTTCATATTACTTAGCATCTGGGGAAAGGAGACAGAGAAGCTCCATGTTTTTGCTGAATACCAATATGTTAATATAGCCTTAGCTCATGATCTATTTGAATCAGATTTTCTGAGCTTGAATTCAATATTACAAACTCTTAGTTCTGTGACTTGTATAAGTTTCTTAACCTCTCAAAGCTTCTTTCATCTTTAAAAAAATAACTAAATAAATTAATATTAGCCAAATCTCAAAACTGTAACTAAATAAGGGAATATTTAGCATATTATCTATTATATCATAAGTTATAAAATGTTATTCATCTCAAAAGTTATTATTAAATCCTAGAAGGAGAACTAAGGATAAAAAAATAGAATGTGAGGGAAGATAGTCAAGATGGTCAATGGAGAAACTTTGACAGATTATAAAATATTGGATACTGCTAAATTTGAGGACAGAGGATGGTACTGCTAAAGATTTTTTAGAGCAGATGGTATTTGATTTTGGTTTTTAAAGCACAATTTTGCTATGTGGAAAATGGAAAAGGACTTTCATATATAAGTGTCATTTTGTAGATAAGGCTATGTTTTATTCTAAAAGAGTTTTATGACATCCTTTTGGTTTTAAAAAGACAATGTTTGTGGTACTGTTGAAAATTTTTGCAGTTAGGTAGACCTGAGTGACTGGGATATAAATACCCCTCCCAAAGACCTCCCTTAGGACCTCCCTAGAACATCCATTTTGTGGTTAAAAATTACCCCTACCTCCTGAGGCATAAAGGAGTAAAAAATTAATAAATAGTAGCCAGTTTGGCCTGGCCCCAAGCGTGTATGCAATCAGTCCTACACTAACTTCCCCATGACCTAGCCTCATTATACCATCATTATAATATCATGCCTATGCCCAGAAAGTTCATGAATCTAATTATAACAGATTAAATTCTGGGTAACCACATGTGCAGTACACAAAGGGTTATATAACAATCAAATGTCAATCAAAATGACCTCATTTACAAATCATCTAGCACTACCCTCACAACCTTATATCATGGCTCTAATATAGACCTCTCCACCTACACACTGCTGCAGCCTTCCCTGGCAGTACATCCTTCTTGAGATGTACTTTCAATAAATCTTACTTTTTCTAAATCTCACTAACCTATAAATCTTTACGTGAAAAGAACCAGAAACCCCTTAGATCACCCCAATGGTAATGCTTAGTCTACATAGCAAGTTCTGTTGACTAGTGGCACAGATGGTTTTGCATCAGTCCCAAGCCAGTAGCTATGATGAACTGAAGATCAGAGTCTTCGGTTCTCTGTGTACTTTTTCATGATGCTCTCAGCTCAGGCTTGAGGATCAACCTTCTGAGGTGTTCAGCTTGTGTGGTCCTTACAGGGTAGAATACTGAGGCATATCAACTCCTGCAGTAAGTTTTGATGTTTCTGTAGTTTTGGGTGTTCCCATTTTGTGCTAGTTGATATTACTGTCATGGCTCTCACGGAATTTGGAAATAGAATGCGTGACCAGCTTTTAGTAGTATAATTTAAAAGGTTTGGTAGATATTTTCTGCTTGGGTCTCACAGACTTTGAATGCTTGGTCACTCCTGATTAAGATTTATGACAAAAGTTGTGATAGCTTCTTAAAAGAAAGAGCCCCAGGTCTCACTGAGTCTGGTATGTTCTGAAACAAAAGCATTTACAGAATTGCCTTTTCTCACATTGTCAGAGGAGACAGGCCCTTTTTTAGGGAATTTTAACCTTCCACACAGTATCACCCTCTTTTAAATTAGGTGCTGTATCTTCCCTCAAGGGATAAAATAAATCTGGAATCCTTTGCTTGTTTAAACTGGGAATGCAGTAGATGGACTTTAGCATGGTATTCAATGACATTTGCCTCCAGGTAATCACACCCTTGAATAATATCCTTTCCTTCAGTGTGGGCTGGATTTATTGACTGCCTTCTATTAAATAGAATATAAAAATTATGGGATGTCATCTTCATGATTATTATATAAAATTATTATGGCTTCCATACATATGAACATCTGCCAGAACCCCCAAAAAATAGGGCACAGAAGAGATCACATCTCATCATGGTAGGTAGGAAATACAAATCTCTGAAGAATGAAGAGCAGATTCAGATGTAGAAACACTACCACATGAAGTTTAATTCTGAATATATGAATATTGAAAATGATGATTAAATGTATTTTAATTCATATTTTGTATGCTTACCTGTTTCATAAGCCACACTACTTCTTACCATTAAAAAAGGCAACATTTTAACTTTTCTAAACTTTAGTTCTCTCATTTATAAAATGGGGATCATGTTGCCTGAAAGTCATTTTAAGATTTTTGAGAAAATCAAGTTAAGTAATAGATGAGGAAGCACATGGCACACTCAAGAGTGATACATAAAGTAATTTGAGAATCAGTAATGCAAGAGTCCCCAGCCCCTGGGCCACAGTCCAGTGCTGGTCCGTGGTCTGTTAGGAACGGGCTGCAGAGCAGAAGATGAGCAGCAAGCAATCAAAGTTTTATCTGTATTTGATACCACTCCCCAACGCTAGTATCACCACCTCAGCTCCACTTCAGATCATCAGGCATTAGATTCTCATAAGAGCACTAGTTCCTGGTGTCAAAAATTTTGAGAACCACTGCAATAACAGACAACGCATTATGCTAAGTAATATATTTATTAGACTATTTTTAGCAATTTAAATTAAATTCCATTGCTTCTGTCTTATAAGTGCAACTTTATCTTTATCCCTGTTTGGGACTTCATATTAATATGTAAAGCCTGGTAGCTCATACTCACAGCTATATAAAAGACTAGAAATTTTGAATTTTATTCTAGACCTTGAGGCTACACTGATGCCAAGGCTGTATGTGAGCCAACTGTGACAATTATTTCTGTTTAATTTTCTAATTTTAAACAGGACTACTTAATTTGCCAGTGAAGTCCATCAGTGTCAGGAACCAAGGCATTTATTTTTGAGCAGTAATAGCTTGTAATAGTTGCTTTAATACCCAGGGGAAAGTACAAGCCTCTATGAGGTCTTAAAGAATTAACACAGATTTATTTGTAAATTTATCAAAGCAAAAAGCACACAGGGCCTAGAAGAGTACACTATTTGTTGAACAGCATCTAGAAATAAACAACTAAAAGTGCATCCACATACATTATTTTCCAAAATGGGGTATTTTTGAAAATCAAAAGCAGATATACCAGTGAAACTGATATAAACAGGGCCTGTCCAATGCAAAACAAGATGTATATATGTATATATATAGTGATTCACGTCTTTTGGTTATTGACAATTACACTTTATAGAACCCAAATAATTAAATAATATAAAATATTTCAGTTAGAGCTAGTGATTACTTTGAGAACTAAAACACAGATATGTAAGATTTTCAAAGGCAACTCTAGACTCATTTACCTAGAGTAACATAATTATTATTGTAACTGAACATGTATAAAATTTTTGTGTAAAAAATAGTTTATAAAAAGCCTCAACTTGAAATTTTTGCGTGGTGTGTGTTCATGGGATAAGTTAAATATAAATTTGCAAAGCCAACGAAAGTTATTGTTTATTTCCATTATTAGTTAATCAATATGAATATAAGTTTTCAAGGGTTTTGTAATCAAATTATTCAGAGAAACATCTGTTTCAGATAAAGAGACATGTTAATTTTCCACTACAGATGTTTATCTTGGGGTCTTTATTGCTTAATAAATTTTATCCTAGGAAAAATAATGCATGCTAGTCAGTACTTATCCTTATAATTTTTTCAAATTGTTTTTTTTTACACACCTCAAATGTTTAATAGATATATTTGCAAGTGAAACTTCGAAGACTGTGTTGGTTTAGAATTGAATGATTGGAAAAATGAAAAGTTATTTTATGACCATTTTGGTAAAGTGCAGCCTGGATATTACCAAATTAAGGAAGAGTACATAACTCTACTCCCTGGAGAAAAAATACTGCATCCAAGGCCTTTAAATATTGAAGCTTTGCAACTAAAATATTACTAGTGCCATTGAAATAGACATTTGAAATTTCACCACCTACCACTTCACAGTTACATTTTCAAGTGGTTTCTATCTTTTGATTATGAAAGGCAGACACAAGTAGAATTATCAATGACATTAAGAGCTTATTTTGTATAATCAACTGTGATGACAATTTGATGATACTTTTCTCTCTCAAATATCACTTTTTTCAGTCTCAATTCTATCTCAATTCAAACAATAAGATTTCCCATTGTTGCCCACTTTACTCTTGCTCTCTAAAATTATTCCTTTAATATAAAAGTATGTTAAAATCTTTACAGAGCAACTTATTCTCATTCTATTTTAATTATACATTTCTTCTGCTTTATAACAAGTAGATTGTACTGTTTACTTTTATTGCAATAGCAGTATCTTCAAGGTAATATCTTTTTACTAGTATCACCTCCTTTTTTGCAGAGTTCAAAACTAGAGTCATTTTCATTCTTCAAAAAATTGCTTCCTGAATTCATTATAACTCAATCGACTTACTATTGAGGATATAATTATAACTTCAAAATGCTTTATTTATTTTAAACTGTAATCAATGATAAAAATCTACAGCACAACTCATATAGATAACACTTACTTCGCAATTATTCTGAATTAAGCACTGTTTTAAGCACTTTATGTGTTAAATCAGTACTTGACAAAGTATATCTCACAGGCTAAATTCAGATTCACTGCTTGTTTTTACAAATAAAGTTTTATTGAAATACATCCACACTCATTAATTTCTATAATGTCTATTGCTGCTTTCACACAAAAATGACAGAGTTGACTAGTTACCACTGAGGCCATATGGCTGGCAAAGTCTAAAATATTTATTTTATGGTCTATTACAGAAAAAGTTTGCCAATCTCTGTATTAAAACTTTTGATCTCATTTTAATCTCTATTTTAAAGATGAAGAAATGGGATAATGAGAGATTAAGGAACTAGCCGAAGATCATATACTGCTTATAAATGGGAGAGCAAGGATTAAACCCCGGTGATTGGTGCCACAGTTTACATTCTCAACTATGCTAGTCTGCATGTCGATTAGAGAATTATGTTTGCTGCCTTTGAAGAAACAATTATTTCAACATATTTTTATAAATAAAATTGGCTTGATATTAATCATATTTTTCCCAAAGAATAAAGTACCTTGCAGTGGGACTAATGTGGATTTTAAGATTAAACCTCCTTCTGCTTTCTGTTGTGTTTATTTACTTCAGGTAGTTACATTCACCACATCATAAAGATTCAAAACAATATAAAACCAAACATCCATACTATTCTCTGTCAATACTACTGAAGTCATAAGAATTTGATATAAAGTATATATATATGAAGCTTAGTAGGCCTAAAACAAATAACAATGAATAAAGGGATTATAAAGAGATTCTGTGTCCTCAAATACATTTTCTTGTATTTATAGTTAGGTATAAGAGGCAGTTAGAAAATGACACTAACTCTAGAAGATAATAGACAATTTTGTCATCAGAATCAGAGTTTTAAATAATGACTGTAACTTTTGGGGGGATGTCTTATCATTACTTAAAATCACTTATCCATACCTGATCCCTTTGGAAAATTAAAATTTTGCAATAATCAGAGCTGATTTTATGCAGCTGCCAGCACATGATGGACTTCCTAATAACAGGCAAGATAAATGTTCTTTTTCATACTTGGTGCAGAGTTCCCATGGCAACATGCCCGGTATGCATTCAAATGAAATTTATTTTCTCCCTTTAAGAATCTTTCCTTTTCTTCTCACTACCTAACTTTTTTTTATTAAAAAAAAAAAGTACCTTCATCTTTAAGAGGCTAAAACGTACCAGTGGGCTCCAGTTCTCCTCTCCTTTTTCCCTGTTTAGAAGAAAAACACACATACATACATATACACAATTTCACTGGACATTGACTTTCTTATTATATTAGATCAAGAATAGTCAAAATTAACTTTGGAAAAATTATTTTGAAAAATGATTGTGAGAGCTCAAACCTAATTCTGAACTATAAACTTGAGTCAGAGCCAGGTTGTGTGATTTCTACAAATGTGCAACAATATGCTACAACTTCTTGTTCTACTACCTAAAGAGAAAGTATATATATGGGAATTATGTGGAAAGAAGACTGTGCTATGGGTGTTGGCAGCCTTCATGATTTATCATTAGGTGATTTGTATATTGATAAAGCACATATTCTCCTTTTAATAGCTGGTATTTGATAAGGCATAAACCATTTTCAATAAATAACTCCTTAGGAAAAAGCTGGGCTTGGGTGAATTTGTCAGGAGAGTTTTACTACAAAATAGCCAAGTGCAAAAAAAAATAAATAAATAAGGATGAATAAAGACAGAAATACAGAGAAAGAGGAAGGAAGGGAGTTAACAAGAAAAAAAAAATTCTGAGATGTCCTAAATTAAATTATAGCAGGGCAAAGGGTGGAAGAGACAAGAGAGGTTAATCCATTAATGACTACCTGGAAAAGCAAACAAAAGACTACTTTCATTCCTGAATACAAGTTGAAACTTTGGAATTAACTCCAGGGTGGCAATTTCCAAAATTATCTAAAAAAAATAGCTGAATGGCCAACTACCAGGCACCTCTGCATTTTGCTTATGCGGGAAATTTCCAGACTGGTTGCCCACAACCAATCCCAAAGAGCAAACATTTCTTCCTTGTGGATTATGCACCTATCCCAGAACTAGCTTTTCTTCACCTTCTATTTTCTTTATCTAGAACCAATATAACTTCTTTCAAAACAGCTTATACTTTTCTTCCCCAAAACTTAATGAATAAAAGAACCTGTCAACCAAAAGTGGACATGCTGTCTTCTCTATCTAGCTCTGCTGCTCTTGGTTTGAACCACATGCCCCAGGACCTGGTTCTTTTTCTAGCTAGCATGTGGCTCAATAAACCCTTTCTTTTATAAAAGCTTTGGGCTGTGAAAGTTTTTATTTAACATAGCTTATATGCAAAAAAAGTGATAATTATAGATATCCTCAACTAGAATAAAACACAAGAAGAATAAAATTTTGCCTTACTGTGCTCTTCCATGTGCAGGCTATGGAGTAGTTCTGGCCTGCTGGTTGTTACTGGTCCTCACCCAGATAAGTTCTGTCTGTATTAGTTTCCAGTGAACACACTTTCCATAAATGTGGGTTTTTAAAAATGTTTTCTTCTTATTTATATTTATTATGGTTATATTAATTGAAATGTGAATTGTATATGTATTGAATCTAATAAAAATTTGCATCTATTTTGTATGGTTTTAATTTTTAATTTTTTTTCTAAGAATTCAGTGTTTTATATTTTATAGCAATATTGATCTAATAATACTGTTGTAATTAAAAAAATATGATGCAAGAAGTGCTATGTAGTTGGCATTAGATCACATTAGGAGATTGGAGTGCTCTGTCTCTGTTTAAATAAATTAGTTTCACTTTTTTTTTCCTAAAAAAAATCAAATGGTACAAATTAATAGTAGTATATATTTTGCATACATTGTCTCATTTCATTTTCACAACACATCTATGAAATAAACCTTATTTTATGTGTTTTACAGATAAAGACATGTTTAAGAAGATTAAAGTAACTTGTCTGTTTTAGGATGCTGCTGGAAATAAAATCCAACTCAGATGACTTAGATATCTTAATGAACACCTTACAGAAGTGTTAGCAGAATCAATAGGATCACAGAGGGCTATTGAAGTACCCAGAAAGTGACAAGAGCAGGAAGTGATTTTAACACTTAGATCTGAATGGGAAAGTGTTACTGGAGATAAAGTTAGAAAAAGGCTGCTCTGTAGTCCCTCAGCCCTTAGGTGCAGCCTGATAAGGATAGAGCCAAAGTCATAAGTATTCAGCCTTTCTCTCCACTGAGAACCGAGATGTGAAGGAGGGGCCACCCAACAAGCATGATAATGAGAGAAAGACATAGTCACTGCCAGAAGTCACATCCCAGAGCAGGGAAAAAATGGGGAAGAAATATCACAAACTTTTTCTTCTCCCACTTGTACACCTCTTACCTGGAGATGCACATGCCTTAAACTATTAATAAATCTCTCTGGCATGAGTTCCTTCCAAGGCCTTGGGAAGGAATCTATCAGTATGTTTAGAAGTCACAGTTTCTGTAAAATTTGAAAAAGTAATGTTTTTCAATCCCTTTTCATTGAGAATTTTTTCTCTAATTTTTCTTTTCCTCCTGATGACTGTATTAGAATAGCCCATGGAAATTTTGGAACCCAGAGTTAGAGATAATTCAGGGTTTTGTTTATTAGTCTGGTTTTTTTTTTTTTTTTGGTGGAATTTTTTTGTTATGGTGCAGGTGAGAACAGGGACTCACAGAGCTCACTCAGATAGAATTATGAGCCTTTATTAGTCAGCCGGCTACTGACCCTCTACCACGCAGGGTTAGAGGAGACCAGCCTCAACTTTCCAGAGGAGGCAGTTTATAAAGCTTAAGACCATATCTTGGTGGTCTTCTGAACAATAAGCAAGCAGATTATAGGAAGCAGTAGATTATAGAAAGCAGATGTTGGCTATAAATGTCTAACACAAAGATAGATGTCCTATACAAAGGTAAATGTTCTCAGAAAATTTCTTAGATCAAACAGTGCCCTGGTGATGGTCAGTGCTTTCCTGAGGGCTGGCGCCTGGAGATAATCACTTCTCTGTGACAGATTTACTGGAAAGTTTTTTACGTCTACATTTTTATGGCTCATGATCCCCTTTTTGTATTGTTAAGTCATTGCTAGTAATGCAACTATAGAAATGTCTTTCCGAAATGCTCTGCTATTTTCATGTTAATTCACCTGATTTCAAAACAAGAAGATGCAGGGCCAGAGGTGGTATTGTATAGGAATGTGTCTAGGATACCTCGGACAGGATGTATGTAGGGAGAGAAGCAACAAGGTCAAAATATTGAATGAAATCTACCTTTGGAAAAATATTTCAAATCTTATACTTAATACATTTAAAAAAACCTGATATTTTCTTATATTTGACAACAATTCTCATTTTTTGATATTACCAAAAAGAATTTGAGTTTAAAAGAAACTTTTTAAAACTCTATACATGTAGTAAAAAACAAAATCAAATTTTGTTCAAACATACAATAAATACAGAATTCTCTTTCAATTTTTCTAGAAAGAATATTATTGTCATATGAAAAGTATGAAGAAAAACATTAAAGAGAAAGTTAATTTTTACAAAAATGTTTTTTTCTGGATTTTGTGATATTTGTGGTATCTATCTTGAATGTTTCTTTAAGAATTCGTCTTTTGTATACTTAAAATATATAATTTGCTATGAGTTCTTTTCTTAGTGTAAATAAATATTCACTTTCCTGTCTAATTTTGTGTGTAAAATTCTGTGTATTCTTTTTATACAAGGGGGTACTCAAAGTTTTAGGCCCTGTAAAGTACCATCTGCTTCTGAAGGTTCCTACTGGCTGAACTCAAATAGAAACCAGAGTCCCAGTGAAGCAGGATATTAACCTAAGGAAGACACCCAGACTCCAATATATGACTCTGGAATTTTTCCTCGGTCCCTTACTCAGCCTTCTCCCTGTTTTGATTTCAAGTAACAGACCCCAGCAGGAGAAATAAGCCAAGGCCAAGAGAAAGAATAGATGGCCTTAAGCCATGGTATGGGAAACTATCTAAGACCTGAGGCAAGACAGATAGCCTTGAGACACCCCACCCCCAAGAAAACAAAAGCCGGTAATTCAGACAGCTTTGAGCAGACTCTTTCTCTGAGCTGTTCACACTTTTCTCTTGTTTATTTTCACTTTAGTAAAATTTACTTGCTTGCTTGTAATTGCTGTGCATCTGTCTTCAATTCATGTTCTCCCAACAGCAAGAACCTAGGTCCAGAAGTCCCAGGCCTCCTCAGAATCGGTAACAGCAAGTGAATCCATCTGGAGGAATCATGGAAGAAGTGAATGTAGATCAGGGTAAGAGGAGACACAGAAGGACAAACCCATCATGCATGTTCATATAACTACGAAAGTCAGATAAGGAGTCGAACTCCAAATATCTGATTCTAAAGCACCTGTTCTTTATATCTTTCTAAGCCTCGGTCATTGCATACAAAAGGATGGGGGTAGGGGGTGGGGTGTGAATTAGATCATCTTCTATTCATTTTGGCCAGTGTCTCAAAATGGGTAACACAATATCATTATTCTTATGATGCAGGACAGGGCAAATTTCCTCAAGTGGGGGGTGGATGGATACCAAACTCTGCACTGAGAGAAGAAGAGTGTCCTTTGGATTGAAAGTGTAGAAAGAATTTAACACACACACCAAAGTTAGTCAAAAAGAAACTTTATTAGAAAAGGGATTACACTTCACAGAGTATGGTCTCCTCTCAGGGACAGAGAGGTTGTAGGACTTGGAAAGGCAGTAGTAGGGACAGTGAGAGAGACAGAGTAAAGGCACTGAGAGAAACTCTGAGTGTTCAGGGAATTCAGTTTATATATCATTCTTTAGTTCCTGTGAGTTATAGTTTAAAATACTTTGTTAACCTTTTCTTTGATATGAACACATAGTGAGGAAGGGTAATACTATGTAGTTGAAAAGGTAAGAATATGTAGAGTGAAAGCTTGGCAGTTCCCAACTTTTAATCCATAGATTACCCCATGATTGTAGCCATAGGGAATGACTTTTGGTTCCTATTTCTCCTTTCACACGTGTGGGGAATGGGTTATTAGCAATCCCAGCAAAAATCTTCCTTTGTTCTGAAAATGTCCTCCTGGCCTGGCTGCAGGGCTGATCAGCATATTGCAGTCTCTGATTGTGGTTTGATTAACATTTTAATTCTCTCACCTCCTCCCTACATTACTTAGAAGACACAAAGGTGAGATTTGTAGAATTATGAATAAAAATATAAAGTTATCTGATTTTTCTTGTTTTAGAATGATTAATTCTCATTCATTATGCAATCAATATGCCTAACACCTACCTTCTGAAATAATTGGTTAATTTTAAACACACTCCATATTTAGGATATTGCTTAATAATAAGGGGATAGTTACTTTCAAAGATATTTTTTGACATTGCTTGTGTTAGAAAACAACTGTAAGAAACTAGAACAAAACCAAGCAAAGTACAAAAAAATTACTAATTAATATTTATTTTTTTCGTCCTTTCTTTCAAAGCAGCACAAAATTATGACACTAATTCTGAGGTAAGCTACTACTGCTTTAAATAGCTTAAATTCAAGTACCATGAAAACTTTCCCTCAGCCATATATTCCAAATCATGCAAAAATATTCTTCTCATACCATGACTAAAAACAAATGAACAAGAACAAAAACCCATATATTCTATCGATGCATTTCTGTGAATCTTTTTTTTTTTTTTATTTGTGATGTTTTCTTGGAGATAGTGATCTTTTGGCATTGTGAAGAAATATCAGAATGAGGGGAATCAAGGAGAGCCTCAATCTTTCAGCCAAAAGAAACATCTGCTAATAGCTAATATGCTTGAATCAGCTGAATTATGCCTATAATAAGGCTTATTACTTTCTGAGAGGTGAGAGCTCCCATTTCACCTGAATGAATTTAGCTGCATTACCAACCCAGGATGTGAAAATTTCAATTAAATAGCAACAGAGGCAAAATAATTACAATATCTAAAATAGTACAATTAAGGATTGCTATGGTTCTGAAGGTCTTTTGAAAGGAATCATCTTCCAGAGGATTGCTTACTCTTTCACCTTTCATGGACCTTCACTGACTCATTCGTCCATGAGCAAAAGGTGGTTGTCACTGAAGATTAGCACATCTGGAAGAGACTTCTTCCACCTTCACATCCATTCTCTTCTTTTCTCAGTAATAGAAGCCTTGTATTTTAGCTGAACACAACTACCCAGAAAAAATAGGTATGTTTCAGACTACTTTGCAGCCATAAATATGCATATGAATTTGTTCTCATCAATGAGATGTGAAAAAACCTAATTTATGCACCTTCCCCATCCTGCCCTATTTTTACTTCTTACTTTACTCCTTGAAGCATCTCTGTTCTGGTTTTGGTAGCAAGTTACAGTAGACCATGTAGACAAGGGCAATATTTTAAAATTGGAAGAAAACAGAATGCACTTAGGATCCCATCAAATCAGCCCTGGATTGCATAATCTCAGGCCATCAGATAAGAAAGAAATAAACTTTTCTATTGTAAATATTTCAACTATTTTATTTGGTGTAGCCACAGAATCTATATTCTACCTAAAAACAAACAAATAAAAAACCTTATATAATTAAAAACTTTTCTAAAGTATGTATTTCCTCATCTCTCAGAAAAAGACTTCCCTTGAATCGCTCCATCCCTGTTTAACTAGCAATTTCAACCTTCTTGTAATTAACACAAGGAATCTGTACTCTGTATGTTTCTAAGATGTCTCTTTAATTATAAGATTAAAATAAAACAAATTAGTTAATAGTTATAGGTCACTTCCTATGTGTTAGGTATTGTGTTAGGTACTTCAAATACATAAACACATTCAGTCCATATGGCAATCCTATCATAGAAAATCCTTTGACCAAGATCATGCAGCTCTTAAATATTTGATCCAATATTTAAATCAATTCAATTAAAGTGTGTAGATTTTATGTATCATCCTACCTCTGTATAGGAGTACCATACTACCTCTGATTCTTTTCTTAAATTCTGCTTACTCAGACTTTTTGTGAAGTATATTTTTGGGGGAATTTAAATTAATTGTTAAAATAACAGGGCTCAACATATGCAGCTTGAATACTTATTGGATAAATTATATGTGCAAGACATGATGCTTAATACATAATAAGCACTCATATAATGATGGAAATGCTTATATTTCAGAAATTTGCAAACACCACAAATTAGTTTGTTTCTTTTGGAGAGACTAATACTAGCAAACCACTTATAAGGAAAGTCAAGGCAAATTCCATAAAGTTTTTACACTCAAAAAAATCATTCATGTCAGGAATACAAACACATAATTATAATATAAGATAAGACTATTATTAAAAAATTTATAGGTACAAAGTTGAAGAAATAATTTTGTTTAAACAGGGCAGAAGTAAAAAAAAAAACTGACACATGGCTTCTGAGCTAGATTCTAAGTTAAATTGAGATTAAGAGTTAATATTAAATTTCCTGTGCGTTTGTGATAAAATGACTGCATATAAACAAAAGCTTCAATTATTCTTTCTTATTTATATATTAAGATATGTGACAAACTTAACTTTACACCTAGAATAATAAAATGGTATGTATGTTACCTACATATTGGGTTTCTTGATAAGATTTCCTGCCCATAAATATCTTCATCACTATTTAATAGTTCTAACTTTAAAAATTAATTTTCTAGAGTATTAAAGATTCTCTTATTAAAATGCAAATATATCTGAAAGTCATTTTCTTATAACATCTTAACAGTTATTGGTTTTGAAGCTCTGACTTATTAGTAGTCCACATAACTGGCCAGCACTGTAAATTCAAGATAATCAGTCCTTTGGAAATAATTGTGCTCTTGGTTTAGTATAGAAAGAAAAACTTCAATCAATACTTCAAGTGGTGCATCATATAGTTAACCTTCTACATTATTCCTCCTTTCATCACATTTTTAATCACTAAACCCAAGTACTTAATCAAATCAAGTGGCATTTGCCCCTGTTAAGCTTTATATATCAGAGTTTATGCATTTAATAATGAAGTAAATTCCATATCAAGAATAGGCATTCTAGACTTCATATATTTAGTGTTTACTTGATTAAAAAGTTGGTTTTTGGTGATGACAATTAGTCCTGAAATTTCTAAATATTTTCTTGAAATACATGCTCAGTAGATTGTCATCTGTCTTGCTTTGACCAATTCTACTCTATAATTGCCATGTTTCCCTAGTTTCTCAACACTTTTGGGCTGGAATTCTCCACTGATCTCTATCCTTATATTTTGTACCCTGTTTTTCAGACCTTTTAAAAGCTGACTTCTAGTTTGTTAATCTGAGTCTCTGTACATTGCCTACTATTGAATTTGCCATCACCATGGTCCATTACTCAAGGAACATACTCATTCTTAGTTTGATTGTACAGAGGGTAATTATTCACCACTTGTCAGCAGTCATAAAACTAGTTAGACCCATTCACCATCATGTCTTGAATTTCTCTCATGTATTAACTGAATCTAGTTTTATGCCTAAGTTGAATATCAGTTTATTAATTGCAAGCCCTCCTACTTTAGCTTTCTTCATGGCTACTTAGACCTAAAGTTTAAGAAAAAAAAGAGAACATCAAAAACACAAATAAAGAGAATAAATGAGCAAGTGATTGAGATTGTGTGATCCTCATTAGAATGTGGGAAACAAAAACAAATTTTGAAAAAAGAGACCATTTCTTCACAATTTTGCCTGGTTTTATACCATACCAGAGCCACTTGGAATAATCAATGGCATACTTGTTTTCTATGTATTGACTAGCTTCCTCTTACTAGCATAACAGAAGGATGAACTATTGAACTATATGTCTTTAAAATGGAACCGTGCAAGTGTGAAATTGCCCACCTTGTTTACATACATTTCACAGCTCTATACAGCCTTGATCATTGAGCCTATACAGTCCAAGGGATACCTGACTTGGGGCTTTTGGTTCAGTGAGTAACATAAATGCATCTGAGAAAAGCCACTTAAATATTTTGTATTTCAGGTAATTATTACAATATCCAAATTCATCTTTTAAACAATATGACTGAAATAAATGAATATGTGCTGTTTTTAAATTTATATTTTGGTACAGAAGATTCATCATCAAAATGAGTTGACTTCCTATAAAATAAATTTTAGATTCAATCAAAGTAAATTTCATAGCAATGGCATATGCTACACATTTGTAAATTTTTATTTTGGTGAATCTGAAGGTTGGACTTCAAAATGTTGATGGGTATTTGTCCTACTAAAAGGAAGTAAAATGTTTATTTAAATTCTTTATTTCAATATACTTCTTAATAACATTAAACAATATTTGAAATGCCAAGCAGTATTTTCAAGTTCAACATTTTGGAAAACAAAATCATCTATTATTTCATGTTTGACTGTTTTGCAAAATTTTCCTCCATCTACTCAAGGTTATGCATTTACTAAATTTTATTTATCCACTTTATTGATAGATACCTAGATAGTTTTAAATCTCAACCACTGAAGTATTGTGATGGTGGATCGCCTCATATGAGCTGCCTTGTAAATCTGGGCAAAATTCTCTCTGGCACCCATACATAGGAGTAGTCTAGGTAAGTAATAAAATTTACATATATTTTATTCCATAAATACTGCTGGGTTTCACTCTATTATACTCTTTCCAGCATTGAATAAGCATTCTCACTAACAATTTTAAATTTTCAAACTTTTAATAAATTTTTATGTATTTGCCAGTTCGATTGGTAGAGTAGTCCTATCTAGTTCTTTTAGTTTTACTTTCTCTAATTAGTAAGCTTAGTCATATGTATTTTTAGTTCTAAGAATTCTGTTTTTTATATTCTATTTCTCCTTTTATACTAGCTTTTCTGCCATTATTATTTTTTGTTTGTTTTTCGGTCATTTTGTTCTGTTTTTTAACTTCTGTTTTAAAATGTCAACAGAGGTAACCAACCCTATTTCTCTTCTTTATAATTTGAAAGAAGAAAAGTACAAAGCTCTACATTTTCAGAGTGTACCTACCATCACACATTATGTTTTATATAACATGATGCACTAATTTGTAATTAATGGAACTTTCAAAAGAATTCAGGACGAAAAGAAATGGATTTCTATTGGCTTAAGAAAATGAATTTTTACTTGAAATACATGCCCAGTAGATTAGCCAATAAGACTACATTGGTATTAGACCCATTTAAGACAATAGCTTTTGTTCCTCTTTTTTAGAAATTTTCATAGGGTTTCTGGCAATCAACACTAAGATTCTGTTCTTATATTCAAGTATATATAATAATAGAAAATATAAAATTGCAGCTCTTGGTGGAGTTTATCATGTGTCATGGCCTCTCTTAGAATTATTGTTTATTAAAACATTTGACACATAAGAAGCAATGCACTGACATTTCAGTGTGATTTTTTTAAATCCAGAATCTTCCTCTTGTGTTTACACCAAATGAACTCTGTAGAAAGAATTGTTTTTTATCACTAGAAATCACTTTATAAGAAAAGCCTCATTACAGTAGACTATAGAAAGTTGTTTCAAACTTCCCAAGGTATCTTCAGAGATATCAGCAGTCACAGATTCAATTTAGAAAGAATTTGGTTAATGAATCAAGACAATTACAGTCAGGAAATAAATCTTGTGTTTTAGGTCACATTTGAAGAAGAATTTATAAATTAAAGTAAACATTTCTCTTTTTACTTTAATCTTGAAAAGTCATTTGGGTATTTCCATGCTTTTTGGCACAAAAACCTAATATTTATGAAAACTACTAGAAAAATGTGCATACAAAGTAACATTAAGATTTAGGACATGCAATTACATATTTTCTTAATGTACTGATGAAAAGAAAGGCCTTGTAAAATGTCTTAGGCAGTTGGAGTTGCTCTAATATAATACCACAGAATGTGCGGCTTAACAACAGAAATGTATTTCTCACAATTCTGGACCCTGGTAAGTCTAAGATCAAGATGCCAACAGATACAGTGTCTGGTGAGAAAACTCCTTCTGAGTTTCAGAAAGCTATCTTCTCATTGTATTCTCATATGATGTGGAGAGAGATGTCCCTATGATATCTACTTAATAGATAGTAATTGTCATAGTCTCTCAGTCTGGTTAAAATACTACTTTAAGAAGTTGTGCTTCCAGGGAACCCAGACAAACATATTTCTTTTCAGAAAAAACGAGGGTTTTTTTGTCTCCCTCCTCCTCTTTTGTTTCCAATTACAAAATGACAAGAGAATTAAAGTTGGTCAGCAATTTTTATCAATAAGAAATACTGTACTGAAAGATTTGTATTCTGCCTAACTACTAGTGCTACAAGGACCATAACATATTTATAATCAGATAAAGTTTGAGTGTGTGTTGTTCAGTGTACTATATTTATTGACTATCTACATAGATGATGAAAAAAATAACATGAGACCAAAACCTACTCTATTTTTGTCTTTGTATAATTTAACATGTAGTGAAAGAGTATGCTGGGCTGAATATTGCTTCCTCAAAATTTATGTCTACTCAAGTGACTTTCCTTATTTGGAAAAAGGATATTTGCAAATGCAGTTAGTTAAGATGAGGTTATACTAGGTTAGGTTGGGCATTAAATCCAATAACAAGTGTTCTTGTAAGAAGGCCAGCCATGTGAAGATGCCCAGGGAAGAAATCATGTGACAATGGAGACAATGATTGGAATTCCCAGAGTTGGAAAAGTTTATGCTGTTAATAAGTGTTGGAAAACTGTACCGCACTATAATAAAAATAAAATTATCCTCTTAATTTTTTAAAATGCAGACTGGAAATTAAAGTTAGTTATGATAAAAACATAAAACTGAAGCTACCTTGGGGAATTTCTGTCTTGTCATCTGAAATGTAATACATATCTGCAATAAAATAATTTTTTCTAAATACTTTTTAAATTTATTTTATGAAATTCAATTTTAATCTACTGATTTTAATTTGTGTTCAGTACATTTCCAATATTCAAAGTGATATTTAACATTTATGAGAGGAATGTCAAAAAGTTCTTTCATGATGAGCTGTTATGGGTAAAAAGTCCTCTAGTGCTTGCTCACTGGAAATCTGTCTTCCCAGCCCTTTTTCTCCCTTAATACCTACAACTTTCAAAATGTAGTGTATTGGCCTCCAGTCAAAGTAAAGCAGTTTACTGATAAAATACTGTGTCATTCACCATCTGGATATTCTTTTTTGGCTTACAAAGGTTGCATTTTCTTTTTTTTAATTAAAGATATTTTTTTTTCAGTGTTAAAAGTGGATCATCTAGTAATATGGAAAAAAAATGCCATTTATACAGAATATAAAGTGTCAAACATTCCAGGTTATTTTACAAAAATAGATAGTTTTAAGATTCTGGAAAGCTATCTCTTTGTGTACAGGTGGCTAACACAAGGATGGTGCAGCAGAAAACAGAACATAAAAAAAAGAGAAATGCTTCAGCACTTTTCTCCAAGCTTGAAGTTAGTAGAATCTAATAAATCACTTGCAAGTTTATAAAAGTCTTAATTAGGTAAAACCCTTCCTCTTTTCAAAGTTATTTAAAAAGCAAAATATTTTCAAAGAACTAATTTTAATGCAGTAAAGCTTCATAGTAATTTTGATGTATTTTTAAGTTGAAAATAAGGAGCACATTGAAATTTAGAAATTTAAATATTAATGTGCTATCAACAAACATCAGAAACCTTGTTGCAGAAAGGCAGATGAATGTCAAGTTTGAGAAAAAATATCTTTGCATGAAATCTTAAAAGAATAACTCTATAAACATAGAGAAAGTGAGGCAAAGGGAAGCATAGAAACCTTAAAAAAAATATCTGTTTAAAAAGGAGACTCAGGATTTTAATTGAAGGGATGAGGAGGAATTAAATCAAAAGTTACTTATATAATAGCATAAATAATATTTGACACATCAGCTATTCTAAGAAAACAGTTGCTCTAAGTTATGGATGAATGAAAATGCAACCATTTAGTTTCATTCAAGTGGTCATGGTTAAACAGCACTTCTCTTAGTAAGCCTCTCCTCTCTTACAACACATGACTTTAATCCATTAATTATCAGAAGCAGCAATATTTAAAGTAATATCAAAACTAATATAATTTTTGTCTCTCCTCAATTGCTTCCTTTGAATAGTAGATGATCAGTTCTATAGAGTGAGCAGCTATCTTGAGCAGCCCAAAGAGCTTGACTGGGCTCCAATTTTAGCTTCTAAAGAAGCAACTTTCTACCTGAGGTATTTTTTGTATCCTCCTGAGTTATGTAACATCACTCTTTATCCAAGTTATCACCTGTGGCCAGTGCCCCTTCTTTCTTTGTTGCAATTTATCAGTAAGACCAGCTCACTTCATGTGGAACATTATTATAAGCATAGAGGATATCACATAGGCCTGTTAATTAATTAGTTAATTAGCTTCACAATAGAAAAAGTATTCAATGACTTAAAGATTTCCATACCTTCATATAAAATGTTTGATTAGATTAAAGTAGTTATATTTTTAAAAAATCTGTCATGTGGATGTTCTTATTAGAACTTTAAATATCTCTTCAACTTTGCCACTAAAGGAGCTTGAAGCAGTATAGCAACTCACCCAATTTCCATTAAGTTGACTTGCTCACAGCTTTTAACAAAAACAGAGTAACAAATTTTACTTGAGCAATTCATATTAGTTTTCTTCAATTTACAACTTCAAAAAGCTGCATGTGAAATTCATATATGACCTGCTGGCTAGTCAGCTGTAAATTCAGAGTTTTCTAAGCAATTTAGATTTTATTTTTTTTTGTTTGACAATTAAATTTTATTTTAATCTTAAATAATAAGACAGACTATTCAAAAAATTTTATGTATGCAAAGATGTTATTATTATCCACATTAAAGAAATAAGTTCAACAAAATGCCATAGTCTTCATATCCAATTAAATTTTAAAAAGACATTTCATACTGTCATTTCTTTCTCTTTTTTTCTCCCTCTTTAAATTCACACCTTTAATTTCACTCAGGGGCCTGGTGCCCTTCTGTGTGTAAAGCAGATGTGTTATCCACTATGCTATGAAGCCACCCCATCATTTATTTCTTTCTTAAAAGAGAGTTCTAAGGAAATAAAATTTAATGACATATGAAGGACAAAAAATATACCCATAAATTATGTTAAAGTTGTATGTACAGATGTGAAGATTTTATTAAACTCTATATAAAACTTGAATATTTGCTTAACTAGTACTTTTAAAAAATAACTTATGCATGTTTATTGAATGCCTATTATATAAAACATAAAACTCTTAATTCTTACAAGTGTAAGTTTTTCTGATAACTAGTAAAAATATTGGATAATTTTATGTTTTTTTAATTTTAAAGTACAATGTTCTAAAATATGAAACAATACAATTCATTTTGTAATACATTACTTAAATGAGTAATTTATTAAACATTCAACCTTTAAAATTTAATTAATATTTAGAACATTGTTCATATTTATAAATACATAAGTAAATATTTCTTGGAAAAAAATATTTAGGTAATATGAAATATAAATAAATGTTATTTGGACAAATTTCCAGTAAATTCTTCAATAGACAAAGTAGTTAAATAATTTGCTCTTGTATATTTTTATACTTTCACACTTTTTTCCTCAGTAAGTCAGCTTTGAGTTCTAGTTTAAGTTGAGAAAAGCTGTCTCCTAGGAGTATAAATTTTTTTTGGTACTGAATGTTGAGCTGTGTTAATTTTATTTATACAGATATCTGAAAACTAAGGCAAACTTTCTTCCTTCCCCACTTACTGGTCTGGAAGGCTAGATAATTTTGAAATGCTTGCCAAAGTTACTTTTCTTTCCAGACTGTTAAGTAGAACACCTCTGTTAAAATAACACAATCCCAAGACCTTCATCTATTTGATAAATCTATGAAAATTATACATATTTAGAGAATTTGTCAAGGCCTGGCATAGAGTATCAAAATTTTAATAAAGTACAATACCTTCCTTTTTATGCTTGGATCCTTAAAAGTGTAAAATGCCAAAATAGAATTTGGGGTAAGTCTGTACAAAGGACAGAGATAAGTAAAACAATCTGATCAGCTCGAAAAAAGTTTCCTCTGCTTGTGCCCCAAGTGTTTTTGTGGCTTGTTGGGTTGCTCGTTTGTTTGTTTTGTTGTTTGTTTAATTATAAAGTTGTACAGGGATGTAAAATGGGTTGATGAAATATGAAAGTGTCTGGGCCCAAGGCAGGCTACCTAAAGATATCCCGCAATGGCATGTTATTTTGAATTAAAGTTACTTATGAAACACCCCATGCAAGAAGATAACCCTGACTTCTCTGTCTTCCTTAAAGCAGGAGATAAGTCTCCCATGTGGTAGGTGCCTCCTCTGCTCCAGAGGGCTGAGAGACAAACTTATCATAAGAGTTAAAAGAATCCAGAGTCCAAAAGGTTTTATAAACAAATCTGTGTTGACTTTTCTAAGTTACTACCCAAGTCCAAACTTTGCTTAGATTTCTTTTTGATGGGCATTAACTTTCTTTGTCCCTTCAATTTCTCAGAAAATTATTGTTTCTTTGCCTAAAAAGTGGAAAAGACACTTGTTTGATAATTTCCTAGAAGATCATTTTTTATCTGAAGATCATATTGTGATTCTCCTGTACACATATATTAAACTGGTTTTCTTCTGGTAATCTTGTTTTGTGTCAATTTTACTATTTTATTTCCAGTCCAACTGTAAGATCTAAAGAAGGGTAGAGATAGGGAATTCTCTTCCTCCCTAATAAAAGTCAGTATATGTGATATTCACTATAACATTTTCTAAGTTTCTCTGAGTAGAGTTTGACCTGTGTGAGACCTGTCTTCAGTGGCATGAAAATTTCATGTAGACAATTAGGCTTTTATAAATTTTGAGGATTAATCATATCCATCAATGCTAATGCTGAGCCATAATACATATTTTTATTCAAAATTGAGATAGCAAAGTGTGGGCCTCAAGGCCTGTCTGGTTCCAGGCATGGCTACAACCAAGGCTTGTGGCTAAGGACATGACCCTGGATCCAGCATGGTACAGTAAACACAGTAGTGTGCCTGAGACTAGTTTAAGAAAGAATGACTCAGCTTGCTGTACCATGCATGTGTGGTGAAATGCCACTATTGTTCTCTTGTAATATGCTGTCCCCTCAGTAAGGGCTTAACTTGCAGTCTCGTCCTCATGTCAGCTCCTAGTGCAATTTTCCAATTGTATGTCTCACCACCTAAACATTTCCTTCTCAATCAGCACAGCACTGACACAAAAATTTAGATCATACTATGAAGTTCACAGTTTACAGTGGTATCACAATTAACTTCATCTCTCAAAGGGCTGTAACAAATTTTGAAAGTCTACTAGGCTTGATAGAGTAGGGTTGTTGGAGGAAGAGTAATTATAACTCTACAAGGGAGTATGAGAATAAAAGAAAATAAAGTACAGAGACTGCTACTTCTCATCATCTTTCCCAATACCTAATGGCATCATGGGAAGTTGAACCCATAATCTAAAGACAAAAATAAAAGTGAGAGAGGACAGCCGACTGTGAGTGAATTAGTCTCGAGAGTGAATGCTTCCTGAAACAGGGAGTGAAGATAAGAAAAAAGAGAGAGAGAGACAAAAGATAGAGTCGGGAGAGCTAACAGTAAATACTGAGCCCTGAGTTTATTTAGTACAGCATATTTATACCCTTGGAAATGCATGAAAAGCAAAACTCACAAATATTCTAACAATTGCTGACATTTAGATAGGTTCTCTCAAAACATCCTTGTTCCTGTTTTCTTTTTTCTTATTCTTTGGGTTAAGGAACTTTCAACTCTTTCCAATAAGTCAAACTTCTTCCTTCAGTAGTAATGGGTTACCCATTAAGTCAATCTTTCTCCTTCAGTAAAGAGCTTACCTGCCTTGCAAACTTCTAGCTTGCAAGCAACTTTAATCCTATCTGTAGGGCATTCAGCAAGAATGGCTCCCAACAAGAGAGACCTTCAGAGATTGGAGGGGTAACAAGCAGAGTCAAAGACGTATATGTATAATGGTCAGAGCCAATGACTGTTCAAGGGTCCAGCAAGTCAGTCAAAATGGATAATTAGATTTTAGAGGAGTTAGAAAGACAGCTTCCTTAGTAAAAACCAAACTGGAAACTCTATGAGTTAACTTGGGCAGGAGAAGCACAAAAACAAAACAAAACAAAACAAAACAGAAAAAGTGTACAAAAAAATATCCCTCTCTCATATAAATATAAGAATTGTTCTCAAATGTTGTTTGTCTGTTACTCTGAGCTTTTCAATTCTAAACTGAGGCTAGTTTCCACAAAAGATATTTAATATTTGCTTAAAAATTTAAATTTGACTCAAAGTTTTTAAGGGTTACAGATGTGAGAAAGAAAATGTAAAAAACGAAAGAGCCAAAGAATTTTAATATATATATATATATTATTAAGTATGCAGTTTACGTATCACCATCTCATCCAACCCAGCTCTCTTGAGTTGGTAAAAAAATATCATGCAAGTTTTTAACACTGGAAACACAGTGTAATTGGGGATTAAATAAATATTTGTCAGATTTTTTTTTTCATCTTTGGCACTGGGATTTTATCAAAACATATCATAGTATCTGTATAAATTACTCTTTTGCAGTGGAGTTGAAAAAAAATAAAATTAGAAATTTAAGTCTGAGTATGGGTCCCAGGCCTGGCGGGTCCCAGGTCTGGCTGTGATCCAAGCTTGTGGTTAGGAATAGGACCCCGCACTTAAAATGCTACATTAGTGAAGTAGGGCTCCTGACCCTAAAGTATGTAAACATAATTCAGCTTATTGTATCACGCATGTGTGGCTGAATGCCAATATTGTACTCTGCTATATGTGGAGCCCATGCAGTCCCCTGGGGAGCAGAAGAGGAGCAGAAGAAGAGCAGGAGCAGAAGTGTGTTCTTCGCAAGAGAACTGCACTCCCTCAAGAGAAGCATACACCCTGCAATAAAGTTGGTGCCTGCCATTTCATTATCATGTCAGCCCCTTGTGTGTTCTGACTGAGGATCTCACCACCAAAACCTTCTCTTCTCAATTAGTTCGATACTGAAACTGAGATTAAGACAATCTTAAGTGTTTTTTATAAACTAAAATAGAAAGTCAAAATAGAGTTTAAAATTGCTTTCTGAAGATTGCTTAGGAATGAGAAAAATTGTCAAGTACTTAGTTTAGAAAATTTTGCCTAAAATGCAAGAAATATAAAAATTCTCAAGTTCCCATTGTTCCAATCTTTAAATAATTATTTAAATTATATCAAGACTTGCTTTGACTTAAAATATGTTAGTGTATTGACCTGGGCTTTATAACTTAATATCTTATGAGTACTAATCTATTTTAATTAGATGGGTACAGAAAAAATAAAATGCAAAACATGTTAATTAGATTAAAGATCTCAGTGTACCTTGCATGGTTCCAGGACTCGGAGGTCAAAATCCAGAAGGATGTGAAATGAAATGGAGAGAATAAAAAAGAAGAGCCTCATTTAGAGTTGAGCTTTTAAATGCAGATGCTGTGGCTGAGAGACTAAACTTAATTATGTTTTACTGTGTATGTGATGAGAATATATTTTCATTTAAAACCTTTCTATAGGTCATTATAACTGAACAAAATTGAATTTTATCTGAATAAAAATTTTATTTTCTCATTATGACTCAACAATAGCTATTTCCAATTATAAAAACTATCTTCTGAATAGCCATGATAATTAATTGAAACTGTGGTCCTTGCAAATGAATAGGTAGCACTGACTGATTGATTCATAACTTTGTTACACATTAATTATTAAGTGCATTTTTTGAGATTCTTCTTTAGCCATCCTTTCTACCGAGGCTGACATGAAAAAAAAGAAAACTTCAATTTTTGGAGGTATATTTACAATAGACACAATTAATTTAGAATTTCACACTTAAAAATAATTTGGTATAACTTTATAATTTGATTCTTGAATCAATTTTCTTTAAATTAACCTAATTTTATTATTTTTACTATGTGATTAGTTACAATGATAAATTATAACATTAAAAAATTAAACAGAATAGATGAAATTTGAGAAAAGGAGTTTAGGAAGGGGCAGATATTTGAGAAAGCTGTGCAGGTAGAACATTAAACTGATATATCCTAAATTCAGTTTGGTAACCTGTATGTTAATGTGTGTGTGCGTGCGCATGCGCACGCTTGCATGTGCATGTATATGCACCATGTACATTTTATCATTAAGAATAGTAGAATACATTTTTTTTTTTATAAAAGGAATCTCTTTCATTGAATGTTCTCTAAATGGGCAAGGAACAATATATTTCTTATTAACTCTTAACTTTGGCTCAACTTCCTATATGCCTATCAGGCAAGAATTCTGCTTCCCTGATTTTCTTTTGCTCTGTTTCTAAAGGTCCCAGTATCCATGTGTCATCTCATTCATTTATTTCTACTGTTATCTACAGCCTGCACTATCCACATCTGCATCTCTTTCCTTGATTTTCTTTTGCACAAACAAATCTCTATATCCTTTAAACCCAAATATGCTAGCTGCCTCGCTGAAGTCTGGTATTTCTTTTCCACAAAGTCAACAACTGTTATCATTAATTGTTCTGTGCCAGATATTGTTTTAACCTTACATGTATTATCTTAATAGTCACATAAATTGTATTACTAGGTACTATTATTATTTTAAATCTATAGTTGGAAAAACTGAGAGGCAATATTATTTAAGCAACTAGATCAAAATTACTCAGCTATTAAGTATAAGAACCAGGATTGAAAGAAACCCAAGCATAGTTTAATCTCTTCCTCCTGCCATTTCCACTGCACGCTGTGCTCGCATGGCCTCCTTTGAGAACACTGAAAACACACTTTTGATAGATGGATCAAAAATTCAAACTTGGCCAATGGCTGGAGCTGTGAACCTGGATGAGAGTGAAGTCATTATTGTTTTCACTGTTTTCTGATCATTTTTACTGTTTCCAATAATTCTCTTATTGCTTATCTGCTATTGCTTCATTTTATTTCCCAGACTGTTTAACCCAACAAATACTCTTACCTAAACTCCTGAGAAGGTAAGGTGATTTTATATTATTTTTAAATGTGTTTTTATTATTATTTTGAGAAGTCAAATAGATCTGAAGTTTAGAACACTGAATTTGAAATAGAAATCTATGGATTTTAAAGTTTGATCTGCCATCAAATGCTGGGTGACATTAGGTAGATGGCTCCTCTGAGATTTAACTGCTCATTTATATAATACAGATAATATCTAGACTACCTCACAGAACTATTATAAGTTTCAAATTCAATAAAGCACACAAAAAGCCACTAAAATTTTAGTTATTCGTTGGTCCTGTTATCCTCCTTTAAATTATCTTGGTTATGTGATTTTATTGATATTAAATTGCTTTAATCTTTTTTAAAAATTCACTATGTGAAGACGAGTTTTTATATATATGCTGTGTTAGAGTATCTAAACAATGAAAAGAAATATATAAGCATAATCCTTTATTGCTATTTTTATAAAGAAGGCAACAATAAGATGGTCCTGCTAATTGTCATTCTGCATCTATCTTTTAAAATATTTATTTATTTTTATTAATATTTTTATTTTAAAATTACAGTTTATTATTATTATTAATTTATTTATTTCAATGATTTAATGTAGCCACATATTAGACCCCTTTTACCCACGATATCACATGTAAGTGATATCGTGTGGTTTTCAACTTTTTCTGTCTGCCTTATATCGCTCAGCATGATTATCTCAAGGTCCATCCATGTTGCTGTAAATAGCAATATTTCCCTCTTCTTATGGCTCAGTAATATTTCATTGTATATATGTACCACAGCTTCTTTAGCCAATCATCTATTGTAGGACACTTCAGCTGCTTCCATGTCTTGGCCACTGTGAATAACGCTGCTATGAATATCGGTGTGCAAATATCTTTTTGGATATGAGTTTTCAAGTCTTTAGGATAAATACTCAGTAGAGGGATTGCTGGATCATATAATAGATTGATTCTTAGTTTTCTAAGGAAACTCTATATTGTTTTCCAAAGTAACTATACCAATTTGCAGTCCCTCCAGCAGTATATGAGTGTTCTTTTTTCTCTACATCCTCTCCAACATTTGTTATTACTTGTCCTGTTGATTATAGCCATTCTAATAGGTGTGAGATGGAATCTCATTTGGTTTTGATTTGCATTTCCTGAATAGCTAGCAATATTGAGCATCTTTTCATATATTTGTTGGCCATTTGTATGTCTAGGGAAAAGTGTCTGTTCAGGTCCTCTGACCATTTTTTGATTGGATTTATTATTATTATTATTATTATTATTATTCAGTCATATGAGTTTAGTGTATATTTTGGATATTAGGCCTTTATCGGAGGTGTTGCTTGCAAGTATATTTTCCCATTCAGATGGTTGTCTCTTTACCTTGTTGATGGTTTATTCTACTGAACAGAAGCTTTTTAGTTTTATGTAGTCCTATTCATTTATATTAGCTTTTACTGTGTCTGCTTTTAACATCAAATTCATAAAATCCTCTTTAAGTCCAAGGTCCTTGAGATTAGATGCTATATTTTCTTCTATGCATTTTATTGTTTCAGGTCTTATATTCAGGTCCTTAATCCATTTTGAATTAATTTTGGCTTCATTCTCTTGCAGGTGGCTTTCTAGTTTTTCCAGCACTATTTACTGAAGAGGCTTTCCATTCTCCACTGTATGTTTTTTACTTTTTTTGTCAAAAATTATTTGCCCTTATAAATATGGGTTTACTTCTGGACTAGTGATTCTCTTCCACAGATCCATGTGTCTGTTTTTCTGCAAATACCATGTCGTTTTGATTACTGTCGCTTTGTAGTATAATTTGAAGTCAAGCAGAGTAATGCCTCCAGACTCTTTCTTTTTTCTCAGGATGGCTATGGCATTTTGAGGTCTTTTGCATTTCATTACAAATCTGTTGATTTTTTGTTCATTTCTTTTAAAAATGTCAATGGAATTTTGATGAGTATTGCATTAAATCTGTATAATGCTTTAGGTAATAAGGTCATTTTAACTATATAGATTGTTCCAATCCAAGAACTCAGAATATCTTTTCACTTCTTTGCATCTTCTTCGATTTCTTTTAATACTGTCTTATAGTTTTCATTATATACATCCTTTACATGCTTCATTAGATTTTTTTTGATATTTTATTCTTTTTGTTGCAATTGCAAAAACAATTTTTTTTTTCCATTTCTTTTTTAGGCACTTTGTTGTTAGAGTATAGGAATGCTATGGATTTTTGAACTTTGATTTTATATCCAGAAACTTTACTGAATTTGCTTATTGTTTCTAGTAGTGTTCTTGTGGAGTCTTCAGGATTTTCTATATAGCGAATCATGTCATCTGCAAATACTGATAGTTTGACTTTTTTGTTTTCTATTTGGATGCCTTTTATATCTTTCTCTAGTGTGATTGCACTTGCTAGAACTTCCAATGTTATGTTGAATAACAGTGGCTATAGTGGACAGCCTTGCCTTGTTCCTGATCTTAGAAGGAAGGTTTTAGTTTTTCAACATTAAGTATAATGTTGGCTAAATGTTTCAATTTATGTGGTGAATCACATTAATTGATTTCTGTTCTAATTTTGATAATTTCTTTCCATCCACTGACTTTAGGCTTCATTTGTTCTTTGTTTTCTAATTTTTGAAATGAAACATTAGGTTGTTTATTTGGGCTCATTCTTGATTTTAGATATAGGCCTGAAATGGTGTGAACTTTCCTCTTATGACTGCTTTTGCTGTGTCCCCAAAATTTTGATATGTTGTACCATCATTATCATTTGTTTCTTTGTGTTTCTTGATCTTTCTTTTTATTTCTTATCTGACCCAGTAGTATGTTGTTTAATCTCCTTGTATTTGTGGTTCTTTCTGCTTTCTTTATACAGTTGATCTCTAGTTTCAAAGCATTATGATCAGAGAATATGATTGGTATGTTTTCAACCCTCTTATATTTTTTAAAGCTATCTCTGTGACCCAGAGTGTGATCTATCCTTGAGAATGTTCTATATGCACTAAAAAAGAATGTATAAACAGTGTTTTGGGATGGAAGGCTCTATAAATGTCAACTGTGTCCAGTTGGTCTAATGTGCGATTTAATAATGTTATTTCCTCATTGATTTTCTGTTTAAATGATCTGTCCATATCTGACAGTAGGGTATTTAGTTCCCCTATTATGATAGCGTTTTGGTCTTTCTTTCTTTAGTTCTGTTAGTAATTGCTTTACATATTTTGGGGTTCCCTGATAGGAGCATAGATATTAATAAGTGTTATGTCTGTTTGGTGCATGATTCCCTTTATTATTATGAAGTGTCCCTTGGTATCTTTCTTTATCTTTTTAAATTTTGAAGTCTAGTTTGTCTGATATTAGTACTGCTACTCCCACTTTCCTCTGAATGCCATTTATCTGAAATATCATTTTTCACCTTTTCACTTTGAGTGTATATTTGTCTTTGGAACTGAGATGTGTCTCTTGGGGGCAGCATATGGTTGGGTTTTGTTTTTTGAATCAATCTGCAACTCTGTGCCTTTTTATTGGTGGGTTCAGTCTATTCACATTTAGGGTGATTATTGAAATATGAGGTCTTATAGCCATATTATCATTTGCTTTCTGGTAGTTCAGTGTTTCCTTTGCTTCCTTGTCCTTGTGTTTTGTGTTTCTGTTTTCTTTATTTTGGTTGTGTTTTGTGGGTTTTCCCTCTGGTCATTCTTGTTTTATGTTATATACTTCGGTTCTGAATATATATATATATATATATATATATATATATATATATATATATATATATAGAGAGAGAGAGAGAGAGAGAGAGAGAGAGAGAGAAAGATGTCCCTTTTCTTCTGAGTGTGCCTTTTGTCCATTCCCCTTTGAGAATCTGAATCATTAAATTCTTCTCTTTTCAGTCATTGTTGTCTCAATTTGTCCTTATGTATGCTGAACATTTATTATTATCTTGTTCTGGCAAATGTCTTTTTATTTTAAGTTTCTAATGCCCTGTTCGTAGTTAAGAGTTGATCGTCTCTGCTTTTATCAGTCTGCTAGTCACCTTACTTCTATTTATGAATTTTTTTTTATCATTTGTTTTAGGTGAGCTGACCCCTTTCACTATTTCCTTTAGTGCTGGCTTTGTAGTGGAGAATTCCCTGAATTTTTTATGTCTGGAAAGGTCTTCATTTGTCTTTCATATCTAAAGGAGAGCTAGCTGGATTCATTATTCTAGGCTTGCAGTTCCTGTCACTTAATAGTTTAAATATTTGATTTCACCCCTTCATGGCCTGTAAGGTTTGTGCTGAGAAGTCCAAAGATAATCTAATGGTTTTCTTTTATAGGTTACCATTTTCTTCTCCCTGGCTGCCCTGAGAATTCTGTCTTTGTCATTGATTTTTGATAATTTTAATCCAATGTGTCTTGCAGAAGGCCTTTTTGAGTTGAGGTAATTGGGTGTTCTATTGTCTTCTTGAAATCCAGGCTCCAGCTCATTCCTTAGACTTGGGATATTCTTGTCTGAAATTGTTTTCTAATCCCTGCTCTTTTTTCTCCCCTTCAAGAATTCCCATTATTATTATTTTTACTCTCCTAATAGTATCAGCTAGTTGTTGTATTTCTCTTTCATTATTTTTCATTCTTTGGTTTTTCTCTTCTTTCTTCTGATTTTTTCTAGATTTATGTCTTCTATATGACTAATTTTTTCCTTCATTTGGTCAATTCTATTTCTAAGCTAGTTATTTCATTTTCAACTCTCGCAATGTGTTCTTTATCTCCAGAAGTTCCATTTGGTTCTTTTTGAGGGTTTAATCTCTTTGCTAAAGAACTCATTCTGCCCATCTAGTTGTTTTCTCAGTTCCTGAAATTGTTGATATGATTAATTTCAGATTTCACTGAGTTTTTCAGAAGTACCATCCTAAATTCTCTGTCATTTAAGTTACACATTTCTATGCCTGTAAGCTTATTTTCTGAAGATTTTTTTTTTTCTATCTGAGCTGTCTTGTCATCTTGTTTGTTCATGGTGTTTACTGGACTATTTCTCTGCCTGGATGTTAAAGGAAGTGTGTTCTGCTTTTTATTTTTCCAGAAAGATTTATTATATAATGGTCTCTAGCTTGTTGCAAGAGACCATGTTTTTCTTTTGGTTTCCAGTAGGTGGCATCTAAGCCTCTTGGATCTCTGCTTTATATGAAGTCTTAATAATGTCTTTTTTTTTTTTTTTAATAGATGTTTAGTCATGTTTGCTACCCTCGGTTTCAGGTCTTGTCAGTGTTAGCGACAATTTCAGTAGCATTTGCTCAGATTCCCCATGGGCTCTATGGTGATCTGTCTCAGAGGGTATTGAGGAGGGGCCCTCTGGGTTGGGGATAGGGGGTATGGCTCTGCCTCAGTTTTGCCACTGCAGCTAGTAAAAATCAAGTGTTTTTTCTCTGTCATCCCTGATTTAATGCTGTTACGTTTCTCTGCCTTCTGACCTGATTACTAGACACTGCTGCTGGTCCCCTGTCTGGGACCATTCAAGGAACTCACTACACCTTTTCTTTTCCCCTTCCTCTTAGAAAGAGCTTCAGAGGCTGCAAGAGGCACCTTCTTTGTGTCTCCCAGTCCACCTCCCAACACCTGGGGTTCTGATCTGTGGAAGCTCTTATGTTCAGATCCTACTCTCAGACATGCTGGTGTGTAGTTTGGGTATTTTTTGTTGAGTTTTAGATGTTCAGCTTATTGTTGTTTCAAGGGGAGAGATCTGGAGATGTCTCTCACTCCACTATATTTAATTGAATCACCACTTGATTTTCAAAATAATTTTTTTCTAAAACTATAAGCATCAAAACAGCTTTTTCTTATAAAAATGTTGACTGAGTTCTTGCAAATGAAATCATATTAATTTTCAAGACACACAAGAGTTTAAAGAAATATATTTTAGAAGGTTTTGTTACCATTTAAAATGTAATGAGACTCTCCATTGGGCTTGGCATAACCTGTGCATTCAATCTAGTGCTAACTCATTAACAACATTATTAGTATTATTAATATTAATATTATTATTATTTATGATTTTTATTCCTGGGGCAAATAAATGTCCTTGAAAAAAATATATACCTCTAGACCATTGAGGGAGGTTATAAAAAGGAATGTGAAAAAAATGTAAGAAATAAAGTTTCTGCATGCTGAGAAGAATACAGAAGACTAAGAAGATCCCTCTTGTATTTAGGAGAATGCTATTCTTATTCCTTAGGTTAGTTTTCTCTTGCTAGAAAAACTAAACATAATATAGCTGCCAAAAATCCAAGTTCTTGAAATTAAATAAGAATGGTTATCTGATGCAGCAGACTTTAGATATTACAAAATAACCAAAACATTTCTTTGCTTGTATTCTCCCTGAGCATCCTCACACTGCTCTAATTTTATGTAATGCATAATACCTTTAAGGATGGAGGCAAATGCTCATTCATGTAGCAGACTGATCACGATTGGCTGAAAAATCAGCATATAGTAAAACATTAAAGTCCATCATTTAAAATAGCTAATCAGAAGAAGTATTGTCACTGTCACTTAACTCCCTAATTAACTATTGGACATTTGAATCCAAAATCAATTAATAGAGAAGTGACAGTTAGCCTAGATTAAAGTTTTTTTATGTTTTATTTAATTTATATATATATAATCTTTTGCTTTAAAGTCAATTTGGTTTTATTTTTACTCTTCCTTGTTAATAAACCGTGACTGTGTCTTGTAATGAATAAACCCGATAACCACCTGGAAGTTGTCTCATGGCTCATTATATGCTATGGGCCACTCTGAGAAGCTGCTTTACATAATATTTAAACAGGTACATGCAGAGATAATAATATTTAATTATTTAGATAAAATTTTGGAAAAAAGAGAGCTCTTCTTCTTGACATCAACATCTAAGATGTAGGTGTGGTTAGTCAAATCATAATTTAACCCATAATTCTTATTTTGATCCATGAAAGACAGTTCTCTACACATACATATGTATGTTCTTTAATGTAAGCTAAGGAGGTAATGTTAACACACTAGGACTGTTGTGATTTCTAGCACATTTTTATTTATTAATTATTAATTATGTATTTTCATATTACCATGGTGTTTTGTGAAGTCCTGTAAATATTTCATGGAGACTAGGAACTGAGAATCTAAAAGGACATTATGGCATTTTCCTGGGATGAAATTATGTCCCTAGAAACCTCATCATCATATACCCATGAATTTCTAAGGTGCTACCATATACTCCATTTTTGATTCAGATCCTCCACTTTTAATACCATGCTGTCTCTTGTGCATATAATTTCTTCTTGGGAAAAAATACAATGAGTGCTCTAAATGACAATCTATCATTCTGTTGTTAATTAATAATGTTTACTATGGCTGGGAAACTGTGTAAACTATATTGTCAAAGAATAAAGTTTACAAGCAAGCAAGCAACCAAAGTATTTACAGTGCACAAATGAGGTATATGAAGGTCATAATTTCTTTTAGGCAGATTATGTCATAATTCTGCTATATAACCATGAGATACATTCATAATCTAGGTAAACGAAAACAGTCTGCAAAGAACATGTATGCAAATGATATTTTAATGTATTTTTCCAATAGAAATAAAGTTTTTAAATTATGGTGTTAATACCAGAGAGAGAGAGTATAACTTTGCTTGATTGATGAAAGTCAGAGGACAGAATATTCAAAGAAATGTCTCTAGTTTAATGAAAATTGGAAAGCAATTTTGAATTTTCAAGGAAGGAGGTCTTAACAAAAAGATTTTCTCTTAATATTTTACTAGATGCTTAGAAACACCAAGAGTAATTCTAATATGCAAATTAATATAGATTTTAATAAGTTCCTCAAGATTCTAAACTATATGCTTACACATTTCTACTTTGATTTATTTTATGAGACAAAAACCTGAAATAACTATAGTTACAAGAAACATTGGTAGTTTTTTTTTGACCATCATTGTGAAGTTAATTTTCAAATAATGCTAAAATACACACAGAGAGATACACATAGAGCAGGAAGAGAAAGAGAGAGAGAGAGAAAGAGAGAGAGAGAGAGAGAGAGAGAACATATGATATGATTGGAGAGATATGAGTTGGTTAAAAACTGCTGGGAAATAGTATTCTTGAAGAAATACATTATAATGAAAGAAAAGACTGGGTAGTTTTCTTTTAGGGTCAGTTGACACATTTGCATATTTATAGATATGTGGAAAAAATTTTGTAATGAGATTTAGTGCCAAAAACTAAAAACAAAACAAAACGAAACAAAACAAAACACAAAAACCTCTGGACTGAGAATCATTATACTTTAGACCGTGTTCTGTTTCTTCCTTTCTCTGTGGCCTTAGACAAGTCATTCATCTCCAGAACTTCAGTTCCTTCTCTGCCAAGTGAAGATAATACTTTATCTAAAACAGAGGTAGCTGCTTCATAAATTTCCAGTGAGGTTAATTAAAATAGTTAAAAGCATTTGTAAAGTTAACATCATTTTAAAAATAAAATGTGAGAAGATAGATGTATTAGTTTTAATCCTGGCTCTATCATTTTTAATCCCTTTATAGTGTGTGTGTGTGTGTGGATGTGTTTGTATGTGTGTGAATATGAGTATATTTTTTTCATGTTGTCAACTTAATGTTCTTCCCCAAATGCAAATCTAAGCATGCTACTCCCATAATATCACTATAAGATAAAATCTATATTAATTAGCATATTAGGACTATATTTATTCTGCATCTGGTCTACTTCTATAGCTCTTTTTCTTAGCAAATCTTGCACTCTACTTGACTATTTGCTTTTCATCAAAATGATGGTCTCCCATGCCTTTGGTTCTTTCTTAAGCTATATCCTTACATAAAATATCTGTCACTTCTCTTTATTTATCTGTCACCTATTCTAAAGAATTCAATGTATTTGTGATATTCCTGAATTCCTACCATGTCCCTACTGTTCCACAGCAAAATTTATGCTTAGTACCATTGTAGCACTATGTTTAATTATTTTGCAATTATTTGTTGTGACTCTATCAGATTCTAAGTTTTTTGAAGGGAAGATGCATTTATTTTTTATCTTTCCCTAGATGCAATGCTGAAAGGAAGCACACAACAATGCTAAGAAATGTTTGATTCTTTTTATCTTCTCTACTCTTAAAAATATCAAAATTTCTTAACAAAATTTAATGTTAAGTTTGGACAGAAAGTCCAGGAGTGTGGCACTGAATTGAAGGTGTTCTCTGTTTAATTTTGATGTACTTATTTGTGTTGCATAATTCATCCTACTGTGTCAGTTGAACATTAAGAGCTGAACACAATTCAAAATGTAAAAAACTGACCTAGTTTACATGAACAGCACAACTCTAGGTAAATGGATTCTAAAAGAGTTTTCTCTTACAGTTGAGCTCATACCTCTTAGTGGTGGGGATTATTCACAGGTGGAGACTTCTACCTGAACATAACTGCTGCCAAGGAAGTCCTGCAAAGAACACATTTAAAAGCTGTGACTCAGCAAGAGATTACCAAGGTCTGGAGAACACAAGGTTTGGAGTACTTGGTTAAGGGTGCATAACTATGAATTACAAAGGTACATGAGAGCAGGCCGAAAGTTTTCTTCAACAATATCAAGCAAATACATTTGATTATTAGCACCTATTGATCTTGAAAAGTCATGTAGAACAATGCCAAGACTCAGACAAAATTAAGATGTTGAAATTACCTTTCATGATTAGGCTTCCAAATAAGATGAAAAGAATCATATATAAAGGCATTTCTGAAAGAAGTAGTATATACTGAGTTCCTAAGGAAAGGTGAAAAAGTACTGACACTTTAGAGAAGTGTGATGGGAGTCTTCAGGTAACTTATTATAACAGTGTTGGAGAACTCATATGTCCAATAATTGGAGAATTGTTATGAAACAATGCATTTTATGCAGATACTCAATTATTGCAAAACATTTAAATCCAAGGTACATTTGAGAATATGCATATACAAAGGAAATCTTCAAAACCTCTCATTGGGAAATGTATTTTTTCTAGTAAGTGTACAAATCCTTAATAAATAGGTATATTTAAATAGAACAAAGAGATATGGGAAAGAATAATACATTTCATACACTCACATACATATATACAGAATAAAGTTTTTGATTGGTCTTAGATAAATCTTCAGCACAGCAGATAGTCTAATGATTTTTCCCCACTGGCTTCAGACAGTTGTTAAGAGCTATTATAAATCTTTATTCACAGGCATAAAAGCTAATTACTATAATAGGTGAAGAATCAATTTTTCTCTTCTCTTTGTGCCACACTGGGTTATTATACAATTAGCTACATAAAGAAGATGTCATGTTTTATCTCAAAGTATTTATTCTTGTCCACAATGAGAAGCAGCCACATTAATGTTGGTGAATTGTGCTGAAGTTATTCTCTTGTTCACAACTGTGCACAGTATCTATGCATTGATACAATAAACATGATTGGAAAGTAGATCCTGGAAGTTAAAAAGAAACTGCATACATGATGATATCAAATATCATGGAAAGATGCTGCAAAGAATATATGGCACATGCTTGGAAGCATTCTGAAATGAGCCTCTATCTAGAACTTGACTCTGTGACTTGATGCCTTATGTCACTGTTGAATAATTTCAAGGCAGTATCTCTTTAAATGTTGCTTCTGCCCTATTTTTGTTCTCTGCTTTTTTCTTGGACTTTAGAACAGAATATGTTAGATTTTTTATTAAGTTATATGTAGTTGCTACACTCTTTTCTGTTTTATTTCCCCTCTTTCTAAAATATTTATGCTTCAGTCTATAATTTTCTATGGTCTTATTTTTCAGTTCAATAATCTTTTCTTCTGCTCTATTTAATTAGCAAAGTCATCTATTAATTTATTCATGTTAACCATTGCACTTTTTAGTTCTAGAATTTCCATTTGAGACTATATAGAGAGATTCTATTACTGTGGTAAAATGTACAATATTTTCTTTATTTTTTAAACATATAAATTAAATTATTTTAATGTTCATGTCTGAAAATGCCCATATCTGGATTTTTTTTAATTGTCTATTTTTATTCCTTTCTTTTTGATCCTGTCTTCAGGCATGACTTGATGAAGTTAGATCATTGCATAGAAAAGCACTGTAGAAACTCTAGATGCTGTAATCATCCCTCAGAAAGTACTTTTCTCAGGAAGTCAATCAAGTAGGACCAGATTATTTTGCACCAGTATGAGAGTAAATGATTTGAGATGGGGTTTTAAATTATTGAGATATGATCTATTTTCAGTTTGCTTTTACTCTTAGAGTGTCTTTCAGAGGTTGCAATTGAAAGGCTGTTGTATTTACTAGAGCCTTTTCTCCATGGTTGGCTCTGAATCACAATTTTTAACTCCTCAACAAAGCAAGATTGTCAAGAGCTCTCTTTAGCTTTTGGCCTCTCCATCATTTTCCCTTATGGCTGGCTACCTGATTCCTCCTTTCATTCTTCTTCAAACCTTCAAGTGCTATGAGAAGAAAAACAGAGTAGAATGCATGGTTCCCTAATTCCTATATGCACTGATAACCGAGAACTCTAATTTTTGTCTCATAGTCCTGGGAGACTGACAAATATTCTGAGCCACTGCTTTTTGTTCAATTTCTAAACTCTTCATCACTAAAGAATCAGCAAATGCCTCGTCCAGCTCATTTAAGGCATTTCCATTTCTTTGGAATTTGACCATTTAAATCTTGACTATCTAGGGTCATTCTCTGATAGTTTCAAGCAACAATTTTGTTTTTGTTTTTATATTTCATACATCATTTATGTTGCTGCTTTCAAAGTGAGAGTGGTCTGATAAAACACATTCTGTCATTGTAAAAAAAATGACATTGTATCATCCTATTTTTAAAAGATCCTAAATAAGACTTTTGATTAAAATAAGTATAAACGGAAAATTTTTTAATAGAGGGAGCATGAGAAATGAAAAGATTGAAAGGATTCCTGGAAAAAAATAAAGAAAAATGGCTTTAAAATGTTTACAAATAAATCCAGTTGATATATAAAAAATTTTTGCTTTGGAAAAAAAAAATTTTGTAGGGTGTTTTGCAATCCAGTCAAGTAAAATGAATTGATTTTTATCTGTAAATTGTTATTGACTGTGAAAATCATCTAGCTTCTGTTGTTAGAAATCAGAACAGAGTGCATTAGACTGAATAAATATGTTGCCCAATAAACCTGCATGGTGTTAAATTGCATTCAACTGGTGAATAGTTTAATAATTTTTTTCCCTAAGATGTAAACATGTGAGCATGTCTCAAGTATTCTGTTTTACTCAGTCAAATTTGTAGGCCTCACAAAAAGATGAGAGAAACCATAAAAGTTGTGAGGCAAAACAGATATACAAATAGTAAAAGTGATCTAATTTACCTGTGAATATTTAACTAAAATTAATTCTTAAATAATTGATCATATTTTGTGACAACTATAACTGCCTCTATGCATGAATTAGAGTCATTCATTGTGTGATTATAAAGATGATCAAAGACTTGGCTTTCTGACAGGTAAAATCACAAGTGCGTTAGAATACCTTGTGCCATTCATGACATAAGTACTCATGAACACATCAGGCATCCAGAATTGTCAGGTATAATTTACATATTGATTTTAATATAATTGTCTGAACCATTGTCAACCAATACTTATTAGGTTCCCTCTGACTATGTGACCAATTAACAGTGTGAACATGTGGAAAATGTAACATCTGTCAGGGGAGAAATCTTCTACTGTTGGAAGAAAACATAGTGACATATAAAATTATTCGCTGAACAAAATTGACTGAGGTACTGAGAGTATAGAAACACCACCAAACCACTTAACCCTTTTCTCAAGAAGGCTATAATATAGTGGAAAAACAAATAAATAACTCAACATAAAGGGCAAGATGTAATAAATGCTATTAATTTATTTTCTCCACAAATCATTCTTGAGCAATTTTATGTACTAGATGTAAGGGAGTGAGTGTAAGGTAGTAAAATTAGATAATTTACAAATATGAAATACAGTAAATATAATGATAGACATTTGCAGAGTTCGTTACAAGATTTATAAGGAAGGGCATTTAAAACATTGTGTGCATTTAGAAAAGAATTCTCTGGGGAAGGAGGTGTTACCTCAATTAGGTGTCAGAATTGAGGTGATAGCATTTTCCAGGCAGAGAAAAGAGCAAACATAGAGTGTGGTGGGTTTGTACTATGCCAATTTAGTTAAACAGAAACTGCATTTTCTAGAATCATCTCCCCTTATGGTTAGGGTTGGACACAGAGGAGTCAAGTGAGATTTGAAAGATCCTAATGAAGTAGTCGCTATTATGTACAAAAGATGGATGAAAGTTCCCATGCACTGACAGAGCTTGGCACATTTTTTGCTGATCCACTGGCTTCTCTCAATGGTATGCTCATGCACCCATACGTTCTCTACCTGCTATTGATCTCTTCCTTCAGCTTCTCAAAGTCCTGGGCCAGACGCATACTCCTCTGAGTGAAGGGCACCTGCTCCTTTTGCAAATTACTGGTATCACTAGAATTAAAGCAGGTTCTGATTTGTCCTTGAGGATACCAGTTTATTCTTAATGGTCCTAGTTTGTTTTTGATTTTTTTTTCTGTTTTTCTTACAGCTTTTTTTCCTGACTATCTTACCGCTGATCAAGGTAACTTCAGACCAATGCAAGGTACATAAACATTTTTTTCCTATAAACTTCTTACCAGTTTTCCTTTCTAGTTTCTGATTAGTGACTTCTCTCTTACATTCCAATCATTTATTTCCAGAGCTTTACTTCAACAACTTTTCATACAATTGTATACAACTTTATCTTTATAATAAATGCTTTATTTCATATCATTCATATTTGTTATGATTCCTTGATTGAATCCTAATCAAGGCTTACAGATTATGTGACTGCAAGAAAGGATGGAAGTGGGCAGTAGCAGAGGTAGAAGCCAGAAAGGGACTCCATTAGAATCTATTTTAGAATAGAATGTATATGTCTAGGTTTCTATTTTCTAAAAATCTCATTTGCTGCTTGTGAAAATGGATTAGAGCGGCCAGATCTAAGGCAAGAAAAAAAAAAGTAGATTAGACTATTATATATTTAAGAAGATAATGCTAAAAATCTGTACACAGATAGTGAAGAGTGGAGAGAAAGTAAATGCACAGAGATAAGCACAAACAAATCTTAATAAACATTTTAAAGAATGTCCATGCTCCTTCCTGTCATTAGCTTTTGTACTAACAAAGTTTCTCCTTACCCTGTTTCACAAACTGCCTGTAAATTATAATGTTTTAAGCATTTGTAAAAGAATAAAATAGCACAGAAGAGAAAATTCAGAGTGCATTACAAAGTGAACATAAGTACAAATTATAAAACGTTGAGTATAAATGTGTATGTATGTGTGTGTGTATATACTTAATAAAGACATGTTTCTAAATATGTTAGTCAATGACATTTAAAATTCTCTGGCTATGGAGACCCAAATTTGGAGAATTCCTGAAGAATCCTCAAATTTTCATAGTGGGCATTTGAGAAGGTAGATCTCAATAAAATATAAAAGAGAGAAAATAGAGAAAGAGCTACAGTGAAACAAATAATGCTATCATTTTATTCAAATGGAGACAGAGGACAACTACGGTTAATTTTCTAGTCTTAAGAATTATTTAACTTGCTACTTCTACATGTGGACATTTGTTAACCAGGCCATTTTTTTATATCAAAAAGGAATAAAAAACTTTAAAATTAAAAGAGTAATATACTTGCTTTCAAGCCAATTATATATTCCCCAAACTCTTCCAAATTTGTTAGCATCTCATTTTTATTTCTGAAACATGGATCGAGTAATCTATAAAATTGAAATTATTTCTCCATATTCTCTTGAGAATTTTTTTGTATTTCCTTCCCTTTGCTGAGTTGAAAGCAGCCATTTTTAATATAGCTAATGGTTACTACACTATCTTTACAAATTATTATAGTATAATGTATGTTGAAATAGCAATACAAAAACATTTAAATTTTAATAATGATGTACTCAGGTAAATAACCTATACAGTATTCAAGGTCAATTTACAATCTTTAATAGTAAATACATGTGAATCTATCTATAAAGACAGATAATATCTTTAATAGGAGATGGTGTTTATACTTAACATCTTCCATTTTCCCTTCCTGATACACTTTTCTACCTTCTCCTCCTACTCCGTGCTATAAAGTAGATAAGGGTTATGGTATTAGCATACATTGAATTAACAGGGATCCCTTGTTTGCTGCCTTCCAGTTGGGTTTGATCAATGGATGCATTTACAGGAGATTTGATGGTGGGAAGAAAGTGTGGTATAGTACATTTTCCCCAAACTCTGCCTGCCGAATTGACTTCATTCCTCCACCAAAGGCTACAACTTCTGTGGAGCAGATTTCTCTATGGAAGGGTTGGTTGAGGTGACTACTTTTTATGTCAGTGGAGGAAGAGAGGTGTTGCACACAGAGTAAAAAATGTCTATTGTTGGTAATGTGGTATGGACATGGGGGTGGTCAACATCAACAGACAATTCTCTAGGTATGTAACGGTTAATGCTTAAAGAATTCGAGAGAGAACATGGTTGAACAATATCTTTTTCTATGTTTATAGTATTACATTTCAAATAATAAATTTAACATAAACAGACAATGAATTATCATTTTCATTTTTCTGCATAATATAGGTAAGGCTTGGATTTGAGTGAGTCATAAGATGCCAATAGTCAGGGATGGCATGATGGATAATAGGTAATGCAGTGTCATGTGTAAGGATATAATCAGTATTTAATAAAAGGCATTGAGAATTACAGAGGCAAGAAGACCAATTATTTTAATACAAATCGTTTCTGATAGGCCACAGCATTGTGAGTAATAACAGCATTTCTATGCTTTTTTTCTTACTGTCAGAGATATGAAAGCCAGGAATGTTGCATTTAAAAATAAAGAACATGGAAAGATACTTCCTGGTCATGAACAGAAAGTAATTGTGCCTGGACAACATGAAGACTTTTTACGTGTACCAAGTAAACAAATACAATAATACCTCTTTTCTACTCATTATTCTAAATCTTTATGGATACAGGCCATGATATGAAATATTTTAAAACCAAATTGTCTATACCAAAAGTCTTCACAAAAATATTTGCCTGACTCTGCACACCCCATAGGAGATCTCTGTCAGGATACAGGTAACACCTGCCACTATTGAACAAGTAAAAGGAGAAGCAGAGATGGGAGATCACCAGGGACTCACCAGGCCTCTCATGAGCACTGTTGGAAAACCATCTACCTTTCACCATCAAAGTTATTTTTAATCTATTTAGAAAAATGATGCTGGTTAGAATGTTCCCTTCTAAAAATTAAAGTAACAATTGTTATATATCACTGGGCCATTCGAAATTTGAAATATATAATTCTGTACTAATTTTTAAAAATCAAGCACCAAGAAACAATATTTTATAGTACTGGTTATTTTGGAGGCACCATTTTATTATTTCAAGGAATTACATAATTTCATAAATTTAAAAATTATATTTATATTTATTCAGTGATAAGTTTTACTGGTTAGTTTTAATGGTATTGTTTGATTTTGATTTTAAAGTTAGCATATGATTCTTGAAAATTATAAATGTATCAAAAGTAGAAGAAAAATGTCACTTCAGTTTTACCTGACAAGTGTTATTACCAATACTTAATTATTATATTTTATTTGACATTTTATTCTGTGCATTATGAGGATGCTTTAATGTTTTTTAAATAGGCATAAAACAGCAGATGAAATAGATCAAATGATGCAAATGGGTTTTATTTAATAGTATAGTAAATAACATTTGTCTGCTATAACATATAGTAAATAAACTTTTAAAGAAATTCTCATTGCACCTCTAGTAGTCAGAAAAATTAATTTTAATTTAAATATTTCTAATTTCTATCTAAATATATTTTAACAAAGAAATACAGTATTTTATTTATTTGAAAAATGAATGGATGTGAACTCAAACTATAGTCATATTTCCTTTCAAACAATTTAAGCAAATCAAGCAACTTTGCCTCTAAATTTTATACTGGACATATAAGAACAAAGATGTA